>JARJLF010003398.1:0-17619 GCA_029378395.1 Mycena leptocephala
TTCAAATTCCGCGCTCAGGCCTTTCCCACAGCCCGAATTGTACCAGCCTCCCTACGGTAACGTGCTCACCACAATTGTTGCTCATCGTAGGCAGGCTTGTAGTGAGCCTAATACATCATGCTGTCTCGGGTATGGTCACTCAACGGCCTATGTATCCTTCGCCCTTTCCAAGTTGGTCCAACTGCGCCACATTCGGAATCACATATATAATCCGAGGAGCTGCGAAATGAACTGAAACGCACCGAGCTCAAAGATGAAATACCAAGGCTTACTCGCGCGAGAGGCTGTCATGGTTCTATAGCTTGGTCCCAGACGGACACATCAGGCTCCTCACCCAGGAAGACTTCGAGCCAGAATTTGATTTCAACACGGTCATTATGACCGATTAGCGAGTATGCTTTCGTTTGTGCCATTCAGATATTACCTATTGACCTTCATGTTAGCGCTTGCCTCATTGCCAAAGAAGAGGCGCCCCCTGGGGCCTGTACCTTGATTTGCTGTTTCGATCGCCTGTCTTTGCGCTGCCTCCTACGCGTATCCCCTACACACCTGCCCTAAGTGTCTTTACGATGCCCGTGAAATCTGGACCCGCATTCACGGTCATATCTGGACGCTCAACAAATTAGCAATCTGGTACTCACCTGTGGCTTGCCGGCATGTGTTGCTGCTCCCCGTCCCTTCTCCACACCCACCGTCCCCCCACTATGAACATATTTCTTTCGCCACGGCTTGAGCCGAAATCTTCATCTTCTTACCATCTCGTGATGTAGTAGCAGCAAAACTAATACCTTGATGCTCTGGGTTCGTCGAAGGTGGTGTAGAGTGGATAGATTATCATGGCGCGAACTTGGCGCGAACGGTATTTAGTGATGTTCTGGCTCTGGCCTGGCTTGGCTTGGGGCCATCGCTTTTGGCAGGGGAATCAGTCTGGCTTTGGCTTTAGCCTAGATGAATCCCAGATCATGCCAAAGCCAACTCGAGCCAAAGCCAGAACAAAAAAGCCAAAGCCAAGCCAAAAGGCCACAACTGAGGCCAAACCCAGAACATCACTAACGGTATTAGTTCAATGTCGTGGCAGTCTGTCACGGCCAAGGGGTACCCGCCAAAGAAATTTTCTACACCGGGTCGAAAAACTGAATTAAGGCCCGCTGGGCACCCACCATACCATTAGCCGAGAGTCTCACGGTCACGTGCGTGTCTCAAACGGGAAACCACACCATCTCACTGCGCTGTATTCCTGTCCAGGCTATTTGACATCTATTTTGACACGGTGTATTCAATCCTTGTTCCACAAATATTGTTTTGGTGGGCCCCCTCCTGAATCTTTAGCCGGCAGTTCTCGCACATCCATCCCGAAGGCCGAAATCGGAGCATCGTTCAACCCAATACAGTCCAGATGGAACTTGAAATAATCAATACAGTATTCTTCATATATATTTCAATTATACCTATAAGTTACAACGACTCTGCGAGCATTTAAAGATCTCCAGGTTCCCGCTCTGAGAGCAGTCTTGTGTGGCCCAAATCCTTGGACCTTGGGCTGGCACCGTTTAAGCGGCTGGATCGTTGGAATAAATGTGCGCTATTAATTAATTGTACCTCCAAAGGATCGGACATTGCCTGTCACTCTGCTTGGGATTGGCACGGGAGAATTGCGGGAGAAGCTCGATGCGCTCTGTGGTGGCAGCCGGTTGTTTGGCAAGGACTCAGGGCACAAATCTCCGGTGACCCGACCATCACAAAGCGCCAAAATTCAAAATTTTGCGGGGGGTAAAAATCAAATTTTTCGGACCTTCTCAAACGCGTTTTGGAGGGGTTCTGCAACTTTTCCAAAAAGTGAAATAAGACAGTCGAGACACCCACCATACCATTAGCCGGTGTCTCGGCATTCTCCGGCGGGTACCCCTTGGTCACGGCATTTGTTGGCGCATATCCGGGCCAGATGAAACTTTTTTGTTGTGAGTATTAGCAAAACGTTGTGTGGGAAGTTCACTTACATGAATTAATGTATGACTGTTCAAGTGGTAGGAAATTAAGGCCCCCGTGTTTTAGGAATATTTTACTGTTGCCTGGGCGGATCACGCGTTCCTTTTTTTGTGCACCTTTATCTAAGCGCCCTGGCCGCTTATTACGTCAACGATCAGATAATCTAAAGGTTCAGCTACCACCTCAGAGGCCTAATCCAAGTCATTTGTATTCACTTCTATATTATCAATGCTTGAATTCGGTTCATTTGACACCTCAAATTTCCCCCATATCCACTTCTGATCGCCGGTTAGTACCTTCCGCAATATCATTGGAACTTGTCTCCATCTCAACATCCACTGAAGTGTTTGGCAGAACGCTTGTCAGTGAATGTCTGGTTGGAGATGAAATATCAGGGGAGGTACCAAGGTTTTGCCCTTTGCTTTGCTCTGTAACAGCCCGAGCAACAGAACCGCTACAGGAGGGGCATAGTGATTGGTAGCCCGGATAGACCCCTGAGTACCCTGAATCCTGCTGATTTCATGTTCGCAGCTGGCAGGCACATGTGAGAGGGAGGTACCACTTCCCCGAAACCCTCCCGTGTTCCAGAGGGCTCAAGGTACCAAAGCTGGTTTCATTTGAGTGTATAGGCATGAAGAAAGGTGCGTTTAACGACGCTTGTTACGGAAGATGTTTACAAAACTTGCATGACATGTCAGAGCATGATTCTGTGCGAGAATTTACTTATAATACAGAAGTGAAGCCAGTTGACAAGAGCTCAAAGGTCATGCGACTGCCTAGTCAGCAAAGGCTTCATTCAAGATGTATGGATCCCAGTCGTATTCTGTGTTCATTTAATAGCCATGAGTCGGAATAAGTTGAGCTCAAAATAATTGCGTTGAGGAAAGAAGTGTATACCACAGACAAATCCCTTAGTTCAAAAGGGTGGGAGACAGCAGTAAAATAAAGGGATTTAATTTTTGCGACATGCCAGTCAGGATCCACAGATGTTTACATAAAGTGGCTGTAACTCCTCCACAACAGCCTGAAATAATGATACAGTATATGGGCATCATCAATTTATAACAGAAGTGTTGTGGAAACAAAGGCACCAGGTGGAAACAGAGATACGGAGATACTCGGGTATCAGTTATATGAGCCAGGAAAAATTGTCCGCAGTGCTCGAACAGCATAGAAAAATTCAAAAGCAGACCAAGAAGGCAACCAGGTTAGACGGAAATATTGCGGTTGCAAAGGTGTGGCCTTCTGAGTGGGAGAGCGCGTTTAGCCATAACCGGTACGCAAAAGTGTGAGGGAGAGCAACGGACCGGATGGTGTCAGATGACCTTGTTCACAGCGATGTGCGGCCCGAGGGGCCCGAGAACTCAGAAACATCAACTGCAGTAAAGACGAGAAAGCCAGTGAGGCATCCAGGAAGAGAAGCACAAGCTCAGGCAGATGAAGAACAACTTGAAGCTAGAGGGCAAAGATTTCGCGGGAGGAGATGGCGAAGGCGAAGAACCGGTGACTAAATTGCGCGTCTTCATCAAGTCTTCCTAGTGATATCATCAGGCACCGCAGTGGACAAGGAGCGAAACAGGGAGTGAGACAACGCCCCAGCGCGCACGAAGATAATGGCGAGAGAGAAAGAGCCAGGACTCGACGACGAACCTAGGACCCGAGCTCAAGCAAAATGTTGAAAAGGACTGCAAAAACTTGAAGATTAGCACATAAAAGTGTGCGCCACGCCGCGCGGGCTGCCATATGGATGGGCTCGTAGGCTCCTTCCGCTTCTGCGGTGTAGCTCGTAGGCTACTCGGGTGTGGGGTTCACCATTGGGATCTAAACCCTGGCTGTAAACCCACTCCCTGGTCCATCGACGATAAGCATACATCAGATATTCTACTTTGTCAACACCTCACATCAACCCGCAAAGGCGGGAAGCCCCAAAGCCGCTCGTCTCGAGACCGAACTGGGATCGTAGAACGGTTTCTCGCCCAATGAAACCACACGGTTTCCGTATCTCTCGCCCATGTAGTCGCGTGTCACTGGCCGAGCGTATCAGTACGTACCATTCAAACTTTGCGCTCAACGCCATCGAAAGTGCAAGGTAAATAGGCACTGACCATTATGCACCGTAGAAGAGTTGGCCCAAATCGCGACGTCGTCTCTGCCCAGACGATCAGAATTCGCGAGGTAAACCGATGGAACGTGTAGTCACTCACTTTTCCCAGCGATATCTCACCTGAAGATCATGATTCTCCGTCGTAAGACGGAATAGATATTCGAGAATGACGGCGCTCTCGTCGTAGCTCAGCTCGATGATTCTCTTCGTAAACCTGTTCGAAGCCGGCGTTAACAAACGCTCAATAGGTATGCGAAGATAAATGTGGTTTGACACTGGACGCACGCGCGATTCACGAATAATCCTTTCCAGCCCTGCGTACTGTCAATCCAGGGAGGGTGCAGACGACCATCGCACTCACGGTGACTGGGTTCGTGCGCACGACGGGATGCACTGCGCGGAGGTCAGTGCCAACATTCAGCGCGTGTCCTCGTGGGCCCTTGTGAATCGTGTTGTTGACGCTGGAGTCTAGGTCGTGAGTAATTGCGATATGGAGTCCGCCCACAGCGGAATGGTACTCACATGGCCTCCGTTGTCTGGAATGCACTTGCGTCGTGCAGTGCGGTCAGGCCCTCGAGATGCTTGGCAAACGCGGGAGAGAGCCGATCGTACGCCTCATATGCGGATGCCCAAACGGTGTCCCCTCCAACCTCGGGCAACGTGTGGATCTTCAATATGGCGAAATCAGACGGCACAGGTTCAAATGTGATGCTGTTGAGAAGGCGTTGGAATCTTCCGAACAGAAGAAGGAATGGTCGCTCACTCACTCCGAATGCCATTCACGCGAAGCAAATTGAGACCCATGACCAAATCTGCGCGCCTTTGCTCTACACAAATTTGACAAAAGAACGATGGTGAGTGTTCCATTCTCATCAGACAGTTAGGACGGCAATTACTCGGGGTTAGACTTGATATCACTGAAACCAAGTTTCCCAGCTCTGAATCGTCCACCGTAGAGGGATGAATATGCAAGCCCGAGCCTTCGGGGCGACCCGAGAGCTCGCCGAGTTTATCCGCAAGCTAGAGAAAGGTGAGGTTCGGCACCTCGCAGAAAACGCTCATTTGCTCACCAACCTCTGTTCCTCAATTGTGAGTGTCTGTTTCTTGAAAAACACTACGTTCCGCTCAGAGATGACTATAGCCAACTCGCGCAACAACTCGTCGGAATTGCTAGCCTTCAGCCAATCCGAAGCTGAGCGGTTGTGAACTGCCGACCAATAACTGGGGTCAGGTCAAATGATGGGTATTGTATGAGGGCGTCGGAGCGAGGGAGTGTGCGGGCCATGGTGTCGTAATGATAAGTGCCTTCCTTATATATCGATAGCCGCGGTCCAGACGCTGAAGATTCCAACCGGGCCGTTTTGCGTCTTTCGACCTCAGGATGACGCAAAAACGCAACAAACGCGCTCGATAAGAATTATCACGCCAGAGTCGATTGTGCCTTGTTTGTGCCTTCAAAGTGACTGTGACCGGGCTGATGGAACTTGCGGTTCCCCTTCCCTGCCAGCTAGAATCTGCATGTCTGACGACGACGAAAAGAAATCCGTCGGATCCATTGGAGATGGCGAGCTCACGCTCCCGTCCAAGGAGAGCGTGTTCGACGATCCCGTCCTCGCCAGGTATGTTGTCCTTCTTGCCTTCCTCCCTTCCTTTTGCGTTTCCTTCCGCAGTAACGCTAGTAATGAATGAATGTTTATGATATCGCAGCTTCTACACCCCACCGGACTCGTACGAAGGAAAACACCGCTGGGACCCGCATGCGGTGTGGACGGCGGAGGAGGAGGCAGCCATCGTGCGCAAGATCGATGTTCGCATTATGTTGTTCGCGTGCCTGTGTTTTGCGTGTTTGCAGCTGGACCGGGGGAATGTATGTCTGCCAGTTACATTTTACCGCCTAATATTTGAACCACCCCTCAGATCTCCAACGCGCTGTCCGATAATTTCCTCGCCGATGTGGGTATTAACACAGCAGAATACAACCTCGGAAGTAGTGTCTTCTGTGCGTCCCCTCAGCTCCCGGACCTCTTACCTCTCCCGCTTACTCACACTCGTCATTTGCTAGTCATCACGTTCCTCCTCATGGAGATCCCCTCGCAGCTTATTTCCAAACGTGTAGGCGTGGAAGTTTGGGTCCCTACCCAGATGATTATCTGGAGCGTCGTTGCGATATGCCAGGCCAAGGTCACGGGTCGAGCGTCGTTTCTCGCTACGCGGGCGTTGCTCGGAGTGTTCGAGGGTGGATTCATACCCGACATGGTGCGTCCTTACATAATTCCAACATTGAACATTCCCTGCTTCGCTGTGTGTGTTTGGTCGCATTCTCATTGAGTTTTGCATAGGTGCTATACCTGTCATACTGGTACACCGGTGTGGACTTTTTTCCATACTCGTACTGTGTACATGCTAATTAATCTCGGGCAGCGTCCGAGCTAACCATAAGGCTCTCCTTCTTCTGGGCCGGCACCACTCTCACGAGCATTGTCGGCTCCCTCATGGCCTCTGGCATCCTTGAAATCACGGGCCATGGCTGGAAGGGCTGGCAGTACCTCTTCGTCATCGAGGGCGTGCTCACACTCGCGTTTGGAGTGTTTGCGCTGTTTTATCTGCCGCCATCGCCGACGCAGACCGGGAGCCGCTTCCGCGGGAAATCGGGGTGGTTCACCGAACGGGAGGAAACCATTATGGTTACGAGAGTATTGGTGTGTTCGCTTCCTTGTTTCCCCTTCCCCTCTCGTATATTATATTATATTAACGAGCGCTTTGAACTGATGCTCTTCTAGAGAGACGACCCTACCAAATCGGACATGCACAATCGCCAGGCGCTGTCGGTGTGGCAAATGTGGCAAGCATTGACGGACTACGATCTCTACCCGCTATACGCCGTGAGTCGCTCGCAGATGCATTATTATATTCTATTCGGTCCCGTGCTTGAAGTTCACACAGATCGCGGTGGAGGGTTTTGCGTTGGCGACGGTCAAGGCATACTTTACTCGTAAGTCTCCCTGATTCCGCCACCGCGCTGCACCGAGAGTTGTTTGCTCATCCTTTTTCACAGTGACGCTCAAATCTCTGTACGTGTTCGGATACTGCGAATATGATTGATCAGCTTACAACCCCGCGTTTTGTACAGTGGCTTCAGCACATTCAACACGAATCTGCTCACCATCCCGTCCTCCTTTGTGAGCATGTTTGTGAGTGCATATCGGTCTGGGCGCAATTCGTTTTTCAACCAAGACAGACGCTCGTAGGCCTGGCCAAGCTCTCCGAGGTCGCGCGCGAGCGCGTGCTCATCGCTTCGTGAGTCCATCATCTTCGTGGTTTCCTCCCTCTCCAGGCCTGTCCCTCATCGCATGCAGGATCCGTCCATGGTGGCAGCTCATCCTCTTCATCGCACTGGTGACGATCCCGGACTCCACCCTGCCCTGGTCGAAATACGCGATCCTAAGTATCCTCATCGCGGATCCCGATTGTCAGTCCATCTTGGTCTCCCTCTGCAGTCTCAACAGCGGGAGTGTGCGAACGCGCAGTTTGAGCGCGTCGATTTTTAACATGGTGGGGCAGTGAGTTTTATTATTGAACTCAGTTCAATTTTCCTGGGTGGTGAGGCTGAGAGGATTTCATTAGACTCTCGAGTCTGGCGGCGGCCAATGTGTACCAGCCGGGGGACAAGCCGTACTACCATCGCGGGAACCGCGTCCTCATCGGCATCGTGGCCGTGGAGATTTTGCTGTTCATTTTCACGAAGATCTACTACATCAAGCGTAACGAGTGGAAGGAGCGCAAGTGGAGCGCAATGACGGTGGAGGAGCGCAAGGACTATCTCGCCAACTCGCTGGATCGGGGGAACAAGAGGTAAGTTCATGTCTCGCGTGCGCAGCATTAGACTGATCGTTTGATTTCAGACTGGATTTCCGGTTCTCGCACTAGTACTTGAGTTGGTAGGGAAAGGCGTATTTGTTGTTAGAGTTTCGATTCTTTACTTTGTATAGTGCTGCAAGGACAGTTTGTGAGATGATTGCCGGTAATTCAATTTGAAAAAACGTACCGATGATGAAATCCGTCCCCGCTTTTTTGCCCCAAGACATCCTCGCCGGACGATCATCCTGTGGGACGTTATGCGATGTTGGCACACCGTTCCGCGACGATGGCCTCCGCCTCGACCCAATAGTCGCGGAATCCACGGGCACCACGCTCTCAGTCGGCTCTATAATCTGGCATCGAGAGCTGAACGAATCGTGGATCGGTAATGTGACGGACGGAAAGCGACGGGGTGTTATAACTGTGGTAACTAGACCACGGGGTGTATCGATGATCGCGCAACAACCACACCAGAACCTCGAGCGACGTGCAACGCTGGAGAGCGGCACGGCAGCCATGCTCCCCCACGCAGCTCTCTACGAACGATAGATGGGTGAGGCACGGAGGGTATGTAAGTGAAGATCACGAGTAATCAGACTGGATCCAGGGCATGTATGACAACATTTACGGTGGAGTCACATAGGGAGAGAATTTTGAGAGCAACAGTCTTCGGGCAGTTATACGAAAGTATGACATGGCGGACATGCTCACGAAGCATCTGTGCGCGTCTTACAGCCGTTTGCTGAACTTAGGGCGCGGACCGTTTTTTTTTTTTTGGCAAGTTTCCACCGGAACAGCGATTGTGGGCTCAATTCCGAACGGATTACCTTGTAAGTAGGTTCATTCGATTCGTGCTGTGACTCCGGATGGCACGACACCTCACGATTTTCCCATTGTTTTCTAAAATGATTTATCAAGCCAAATTTGGCTATTTTTGCGTGTCCGTCGACAGAACAGCTCTAGCAATGGAAATGGTCATCACCATTAAAAAAATCTTAAGATATATCTTTAAGATGACAGGTAAATGACTCTACAGTCGCCTGGGCTGTTTGCGCGGTACGGTGCTCAAGTTCAATGATGCGTGCCGTTGCTCTTACAGCGTCTTCATCCTTAAATAGAATTCTTCGCTTTATAGGATAATCTCCCGGCGTTCTTGCGCTCCGACCTGGCTGCACGTCCGGGGTCTTTGTCGCGGACCCCAGATAACTGCCTGCGATCTCTTTGGTCAAATCTCGGAACCGTGCGTCCGTACGGGTGAATTCTTGCAGTCCCCTCCTCGATCTCGTATCAAGATAAGCCACTGATGTTTGTAAATCTTGGCGCAATACATTGCTCAGCAATACGATCCCCACCTGGCGCAGGATTGGCTGGTGGCTCTTTGGCTATTTTCGCTACGGGTGAGGTACATTTCGACGCCGAAGATGCCGGTGTTCCTTTCTATCCTGCCTAACTTCCCCGTACGAAGTTGCCTCCATGCTTTTCTTTGGGTCCACTGCTGGCCGATTCTTTCCGCGCACCATTTACTAGTCTCCACATCCGAATCAAGAACATGTCGTTCAAATGTCGTTGGTTGTCTCCGCTTACGCCAATCCGTCAAGCTTTAGCTGGCTGCACCAAAGTGCTGCTTCCCAGTCACAGTCCGTCTCGCCTCTCGTGTTGTTCCTTAATTAGGGTCCTAACCCTAGATGAGAGTTCTTTTGATTCGTTCTTCTCCGGCAGCCTGTGAGTTGCCTTTGATTCACCGTTGCTTATTACTGACTCATTCATAGATTCTGCTCGTGGACTTTCTCCAATTTCACTTCACACTCGGTACTGTAGCTTAGGTTCGGTTTGAACTTTTAAATCAATTCTATTGCCGTGCTGACTTGACTTATCACTTGCTTAGATATTGCCTCTGCGCCTTCACTCTTCAGTTCTTGAATGCCGAAACTATGACACTATAGAGCGGTATGTTCCTTATCCAATCTAACATCTGATTCACATTTGCTGACGTGGATAATGTCCCCAGATGCCGTTACTATGTTCAATTATCCCTGAGTTCCCAGTGCCGTTAATATGCTTGTCCAACTCAACTCGAGGTACGTCTTGTTGGATTCCTTTCCACTCACAGTTTAGTTTGAACTGTTTAAATTCGTTGTACTTCCTTCACTCTCTCCATTGTCCTAGTCATATCTAGGTTGTGGCAGGGGAGGGTGTTGCAAAAATTTGGTGTGAAGCCAGATGTTATCCAATCAACCCCAAATTTTGGAGGTGGGTTCTACCCCTCTGATACACATTTTTCATCAATAGCCACCCACCAGATTCCTTGCACAAACCTCAGGAAGAATAAAATCCTGCCAGGCAGTTTCAAACAGGTGGCTGGTGAAGAGACACGCTGTTGATTCCGTGAAATCCATGTACGTCAAATCTACACATATAGCTAGTTCATTTGGGTGCCCAAATGAACCACACAGATAGCTAGAGCGATCATGCTTGTCTTTCGAGGAGGAGGATTTATCGGAGCTAGAGTGGTCGTGCCTGGCACGCTTTGACGGTCGTGTCAACTCGCTCGAGTCAGACTGGCGCTTTCGCTTGCTGCTCTTTTCAAGTTTGCGGGAGCTGCTTTTTGATATCTCGTCCTTCCGTCGTCGGCTCCACTGCGCGTATTTTTCTGATGCGAGAGTGTCGGCTTTCCAGTTACTAGCACATAGCCGGATGTCTGGAAATTTGGCAAAAAGATCTGTCCGTAGGGTTAGTGGCACGAGAGGACGCCTGAGACCATGTTTTTGGTGCCAATCCATCGTCAAGCAAGGTCTGAAACACTTCATATACCGCCTTCCCAACAGCTTTAATCTCGGATTTAGAAAAAACGGTGCCGTTCTCGTGCTCTAAGAATGCAAGTTTGTCACGACGATTCTTTCTCTCTGTAATCTCGGCGAGATCCGAGTCGGCGTCGGCAAAGTCTGAGCGGTTCCAGTAGCGGATTTGAGCGAAATCAGCCTGCTTTGGAAGGTCTGGGGATTTATTAACAACAGAGGAGGAATCGGATGCAGTGGAACACAGGTTCGGCAGGCACATCAATGTTCATTGGATTGGGAATGAATCGGAATATTTGTGGGATGGACTTTGCTAGTGTCGTGTAGGCCTCGCTGGAATCTGATCAACAAAATATGATGCATAGTAGCAAGTATGAGACCGAACCAGAGCATAGTGTGTTTGTTTGAGAGTTCATTGTACAATTGCAGCAGCTTTGAATAGGCGGGGTTGTTGTAACGAAGCAAAGTATGATGGTCAGCAAATTGGAGGATAGCAGGGTTCTGCATTCAGTTGAGTAATGGTCTTGAATACATCTGAGAAACTCACCAGATTCATGTGAGATGAGTTGGAGAGACTCGTCATGCTGGCGCGGGAGACTTGACCATCTTCATGCAAAGTACTCCGAAAAGGCTGCTGGGATTGTACTGATTCTGAGTGATTAGAGGGTGCTACGTGTTGTTCTGGTAAGGATGTAGCAGTATAGGACCATTCGGAGGGCCCAGGCGCATTCATGGTGGTGAGACGGAAGGAAACGGTCACAGGTGACGCGTGTCATGCACCTGTGACAGGACGCGTCAGTGTGAACTCGGCCGCCAACTTATGGGGGGGGCTTAAATAAAGTTAAGAGAGCATGGTAGGCTTCTGCTTTCATGGCTCGCAATTGCCTCTGAATAATTTGGAATATTTTTGCAAACAGAATGTGAAATGCCGGTCAAACTTCCAACACGAAGGGGACTTGTTAGCATAGCAGGAAAAAAGGTATGTTCCAGTACAAAAAATCACAATACCCTACAAACTGTCTGTCTTCTTCTACCCGGTCAAAGATATCATGTCTAGGCCTGGTTTTTCAACGAGAAAATACATCGGCTCTTCTTCTTCAACATCATGCAGGATCATTGCTACCACCGAAAGAATCGACTGGACGGGAATGACAGCAAAATGTTTTCCTGATTCGAATCCACACGACCAGACGGTGCCATATGTGTGCTCCAACAGATTTGGACATGGTTCTGAATACCAGCCCACAAGCGCAAGTGTGTGTTCTGCACCATCAAACTCAGCTCGGAAATAGAACTGTACTTCCGCGATCTGGTGCTTGTCCAAATGCATTATCTAGGAAGAAACATGAGATTTAATCTAGCAGAAAATCATGCAAGAACATACCTTGACATTGCGTGACATACGCAATTTTTCAAGAGGTTTTCGGCATTCTTTCCAAGCAGAACGAGCGATCTGGCCGTTTGGTAGCCAGAGACGTGCCCACCTCTTAACTGCAATGGTACCTGTGCTTGGCCCGTTTTTCTTCTCCAGAAAATGGTGTACAGCGCGAGCTGCCGCTCCAACCAGCTGGTGCCGGTGTTCGTCTCTGGCTCGAAGAAGGGCAAAACCGTTGCCAAGATCCATGGAACCGTGTGGAAGAGGCATTTCCTTGTTGGGATTCAGGTCTGGAAACATAGCGTAGAGTGCATTGACCTGTGATCTGCGGAGGCCGCGCTCTGAAAGATTCGCGTATGGTTGTGAATGGGATCGTATCTCACGGCCGAGATTACCAATAGTTCGTTCTATGGGAAACTGACTGTACAGAATACCAGGACAAACACGGATAGCTTCGGGTCCCAGATGAGAGAAAGCATGGACGCTTTGTCGAATAAAATGGATTCTTCCGGGCATTCCTTTGAAATATAGAGTTTCAAACTCTGCAATATACTCGATTGCGAGCCGGTGACATCATTGTAGCTGTTCAGCTGGAATTCTGTGTTGGCCAAAACACCGAAAGATGGCGGCACCTTTACAAAAGTGTCGATAGTGATGATAGGGAAGGATGTTGTAGAAAAGAGCCAGTCCGAGGCCGACAACGTAGAGGAGGAACTCCACGCTCCATATCCACCGGAAACCCCTCCTGCTGGGTTACGCGGTGGTCTGTCAAAAGAGCCGGGCAGATATGGTGTTGCATCAGCTACAGCTTTACCGTGCGCCTTCCACACCTCCCCGACAAGAACGGCAAAATCCCAAGAATCCTTGGAATCCGGTTTCTCACACTGGATTGTCCCACGGAAAAGAGAAAGGACAAGGTCGCCCAAAATGCATGATATCGGCAGGAAAACAGCCGGGAATTCCGAGGCGGTGCTGGCGCGGCAGGGCACTGAACAGACTTGGTTTAGAAATTCCAGTCTTCTTCCTGCGCTCTTTGTAGTCGGTTTCATCGACAGAGCCAAGTAGATACTGGAGATTAGCATGGTATTCGGTCTCGGAGGGTTGCTGAAGGACTCGGGATCAACGGTAGGATGGCTGTGGGAAGCGTAGCCGGTAGGGCAGGTCATGACTGGATAATAATGAGGCTTCCCCTCCTTATTCCGGCCATTCAAGGGACAATAGAGACGGCATCCAAAAACGCCGTGATGTCCGACCAGACCGTTGAGACCTGTCATACCTGGTCCATCTGCTGTTTCCATCAGCAGGAAAGGACGAGATGTAACGACCTTGTTGTCGTATGCATCCCAAATTCGCATGCCTTCCTTTTGCAGAGCAGCTAGATGATGAACTCCAGGAAATTTGAATGAGTCGAGATGTTTAGGCTTTTTGGGGCCAGGGATAAATGAATCTGGATATATCGCGCCGAGTTTGAATCCACCAAGAGGCGACATCTCGCCGATAATGTATATGGAGATCCAACAATCTGATTGTTTGTTGCGGTAGAGCTGAGCGCCATCGATAGAGCCAAGGATAACGATGTCTGTGTCCTTGATATCACCACGGATGACCGCTTCAAGATAGTCACGTGTGGTAGGGTCGGAGGGCCCGCATGCGGAAATTGGTATTTATCTATCTTACATTCTTATTTTACGTTTATCCCTATTCTACGTTACATCATCTGTTTGTACCGTAAACAGGGACCCACCGTGCAATTTTACGATCGTACCACCATCCTTGCGACCAGTGCAGGGCAAGCGCCCAGGGTAGCATCGGAGCACCTCGACCCCTCCTCTCGGAAAGTCGCCAGTTGGCTATTTAGCCACCAGATCTCCCAAATTACGCCTCACGACTTCGCCCTCTTCTCCTCTCATTTTCGCACTTCCATACTCTCGTATCTTCGCATTTCCATACTCAACGGCTCAAGACATCGTTCCACATTCTTATTCCAAATTCTACTCTACGCTTTCACGGATCACCGACCCTTAACAAGAATCTACGTCTCGGGCATTCCCCTCTTCCACAACGGCCGTGGATATAATCCTCGTACACCGGAATATCAAGTTCGCCATTAGCATTCTTCGTAGCGAGAACTTCCGCTGTCTTTTCGCGGCGATAATGCATCTTCTTGGCGCTCTCAGGATGGCCGTAAAGGGCCTGAAGCTGCGGACCAAGAGCAATTGTGTAGAACTCTTGTGGTTTACGGGTGATTGGGTCGTAGCGAGGTGTTCCGCAGAAGCAGCAGGTTTCATGTTCCGACCAAGGGCCCGTGAATGCCATGCTGCTGTTCGGACACATATGGGATAGAATCGGTACAACACCGCTCCATTCGGCAGCTTTCTTTTTGATGGCTGGAAGCGAGAGCATGTCGTTTTCGGGATGTCGTTCAAGATAGGCAGAACGGAGGAGATGGTAAGTTTCCTCCGAAGTGTGTTGTAGCAATAAAATTCCGGAGGGAATGTAAATCGGCAGGATCAGAGATGTCAGTGGTTTGGTTTCAGGTTGCCGCAGACGGAATACAACATCTGCGTCCAAGTCGCCATTGTCAAGAGATGCTTTCTCGACAGCGGCGATGAATGCAAGTGCCGTTTTTAGATCCGCCACATCATGCGACACGCCCATGTCGTGCGCATCGACCTCACTATCGAATCTTCAAAAATGTCGACTGAATCCGGGAGACTGTCATCAGCAAGACTGCCGGGGTCGATGCGCTCAATATCATAGTTCGCAGGCGATATTCTGCCACTATCGGCATCGCTGAAATGATCATCCTTGCAGGAAAATATAAAATCGGCATGAGAATAGATGAAAATATGGGAGGTCTTACCACAGTAGTAAAATCGTCGTCTTCGAAGGCAAAAGAATCTGGTTCAAGAAGTCGGGCTTTCTTATTTGGTGGAATATGGGTTTCGGAATTATTACTGTCCGATTCGTAGCTGTGACACCCGATTCGGAGCTCCCAGATGTATCAGAATCAGATTCAGAAGAGTTTTCTGAGACAGAACTAGCGCCAGAGGAATAATCTTGTTTGTCTCGATAGTTGGCATGGCTGGCCAGCGTGCGCTTCGAGACTTCTTTTCCGCCATGACAGTACCTTTCACAGGTGCAGAAATATAATTTCTTCAGATTTTTCTGTTGTTCGGTGCCGTGTTCTTGAGAGGGAGAGCGGAGGCGTTTGCCGTGGTAGACGTAGACGGAGCACTGTTACGATGGTTAAGATTATTTTGCAGAAGCCCCAACAGGCGTACAGTGGAAATGCAGAATGGCAGAAGATATGAAAAATCCAAAGTCAATCCAGAATCACACAAAATTCGAGCAAAAGAGGATATGAAAGCATGCGCAAGAGGCGATTTTGCGCCGGAACCGAATAATCAAGTGAATTAGTGGTCAAAATCTAATTATATACAAATTGACACTTTGGACGGATCTTGCAGAAACGTGCCAGATTTGGGCAGATCCCGGCAGAAATGGGCATAAGGACTGTTCACTGGGTTTGAGCCCGAATCCGGACAAGATTTTGCCAAAATTTGAGGGTGTGATACAGAATCCGGACAAGAGTCGACAGTCTTTGTGCGGGAGAATCCGGACAAGAAATTGGGAGGGGGTGATTTTGGTATCAAACCCCGAAACCGATTATCAGGGGTCCTGTAGCACCCATCCACTCGAGCACTAAATCGCTTTTGTGCCCTCGAAACGCGCTTTTTTAACGCGTTTGGATCCTCCTTTTGCATACCCTCAACTGCTGCTTTTATTTCACGCCAGCTTCACGGTTATTCAAAATTTTAAATCTTAGGGGCTCATTTGCACTTCGGTCGCGTCACTTCGATCAGATCAAGTAAAAAAAAAAAAAAAAAAAAGATCTTCGGGAATCAGCTGGGATTCCCGGATTTCATGCAGTTGTTTGCACCCGCCCAAGGAGCGCCTGTAGGCTTCGGGTGTTTGCCTCCGATGAATAAGGGTCCGGGCCGACACCCGTTTTCGGGGCATGTTTGTTTAGAGACTCTAACTTCTCCTTCCGCTCCCTCATGTCTCTACACCGACTTTGCAAATACCCACCCCAAAACTCATGCAATATTTCTGCAGCTTTCAATGCTTGCTTCCGTGTCCATCACCTCCCAGAAGCATCGTTACGGTTACGGTTACCCGTAATTCTTACGACCGTAACTGTATACGGTACAAGCGGTTCCTGGGCCGCTTTGCGGCCCAGGACCCTCTTCTGCTAGTAGTCGACATGCAGCCAAGATCTTTTGGACATTGCCTTGCAGTCTTTTAACTGAGTTAACCTGCGTTGAGCTGAGTTGAGTAAGCGTTAAGGGAACCATCGGCGAATCCACGGAGAGTTGTAAGTTTATCTGTGATGGACGGTGATTGTGGACTAGCGGCAGGTATTCCCAATGTTAAGTGAGGTGTCGGCATCAGGAGCCGGAATGATAGATTAAAAGCGGAGTTTAAAAAGGCTTCAGACGGACACGCGTAATTTTATAAAAGAGGGTAACAGTGGGGAACCCTAATCCCAAGGCTTCAATAGCCCCTTCATCACCACAACACCTGGACAGTCACCTCGCGCATCGGCAGAAGTGGGGAGGAATGCTAATACTATAAGCGGCAAAAGTCTAAAAGACCGGGCCGCATGGATGCGCACACATGACCACGGCGTGGCGACGCGTGAGTATCCATGAGAAAACATGAATGTTCGCACATGTACCATCCGTATTTTCTTAGTTCGGTTCTTAGGTAAGGTAAGGTAAAGTAAGTAAGCCGAGGTATGATACGGTAACATGAGTGATACTTCACTCGTGGTCACGCCGCGGCGGCGGCAATGAGAGCGTGTACCGAGTGGCGGAGAGAGCGGGTGACGGCGATGAAGACGGCAGCGGCGACAACGGAGAGGAGGAGGACGTGTTTGTCGATGAGACGCTAGATCAGCACATACACACAATCATTGAGTTTACTCAAGTATCCGCGTCAGCGCCGGTAGGGGGACCAGAGAATGCTCCAAGCACTGGAGCGAGATAGTAGCATTCTTACGGCGCGGGCGTGTTTGACAAAGGAGAAGAGGCTGAAGTCGACACCAGGTGGGAAGACACCATAAGCGCGCAATGTATTACCGCACACGCTGCTTCGTGGTACGATTGAGGGCCTAATAGTATTAAAAGTATTATTTATGGAATCCCATTTTCATCGCGCTACACTCTGTACTTGAAGGCCAAGGGTGAGGGTGAATATAGGCATCAATTTTGCAGAATTTTCGTGGCATCAGAGAGACCTGATCCAAAGACCAAAGACCTTGGCTCAGAGTGCAAATATACCAAACTGACCACTTGGAGGTTAAACTGTTATAGTGTCTATTTATAAGAGACTAGAGCGTAAGTCCCTTTGCCCAGGGGCCAGAGTGCAAACACCTCAGAGGAGGAATGTGTAGTTTGGCTGGGTTGACACCTTTTTGTATTTACAGCGCATAGAAG
>JARJLF010003399.1:0-17616 GCA_029378395.1 Mycena leptocephala
CACGTACTACCCTGACCACCCCGGCATCGACGTCGAGACGCACTCTTCTGGAGGCCGGCAATCGTTTTACGTCGCGATTCCCGCTCGTGAAGAAGGTATCTACACATCCTCGTATGTCCCCTCTTCCCACCTACATTTGCTCGACGCTGATGCGACGCTACTAGCGCCGTTTGCCCGGGAGAAGTCCGAAGGCCTCCACAACGGCCGCCACGAGGCGGCGAAGACCTACGCGGAAGCCAAGGGCGTCTGGGCTCTTGCGTGTCTCCGCTGGCACGGGCCCGAGTGCAAGCGCGAGCGTCTTGAGCGCCTCGACGCCCGTGGCAAGCATTGGGCGGTCAAAGGCTCCAATGTGATATGTGGCTCGAGGTGCGTCTTGCCTGTTGAGCACCTCTCTATTCTCCCTCTTTCTCTCTCTTGCTCATCAATGTGTCCGCAGAGCCGCTGCATTCCGGATCGCGGAGGACACCGACCTCGACGACATTCACATACGCGGCCACCGCGACGTCAACGCTCTGTTCCAGTGGGACGTCCAGTGGATTGAGGACCAGTAGGAGCTTCGCGTTTGTACGGGAGGGTGGGCGGGCAATCTCTTGGGCACTATTACGACGCTTTTTGTATACTGTATTATTCCAATCTGAATGGTTTTTTGATTCGCATTGGATCTTTTTTTTTTTTGTTATCCTGTGAACTCAGTTCTGTGAGCTCATTGAATTGAAGAACTGAGTCCATGATTATTGCCGAACTAATGAAAGACAAAAGAAAGTCAAAAGAAAGTCAAAAAAAAAAAATTGCCCCCGGCGTGAATCGAACACGCATCACCTCTAACATGGTTTCGAACCTGCGCAAGTTTTGAGGTAGGTTACCTTACAACACGGGGGCTTTTCTGGATCTGGAGGCAGTGAGCTATGACAGAGCCCCTCGTTTATGGTATAACTTGGGATTGCGACTGGTATTTTCTGACTTACAATTGATTTGGTCCATCAGTCTTTTTACTTGTGTTGTCTCAGTTCTTACAATGTTAACAATCTACTTGGTTAACATGGATGATAATTGAGAGAGAAAAGATAAAAGAAAGTCAAGGGAAAAAGAAAGTCAAGGGGAAAAAAAAATGTCCCCGACGTGATTCGAACATGCATCTCCTCTGAAAGTTACACTCATGCAAACAAGCTTCGAGGTAGGCTGCCATTGCAACACGGGGACTTTTCTGGATCTGGAGGTGGTGAGCTATGATAGAGCCCTTCGTTTGTTGTATAACTGGTGAATGCGACTTGTGTTTTCTGACTTACAATTGATTTTGTCTATCGGGGTCTTTTTAATTGTGTTGTCTCAATTCTTACAATGTTATACTTGGTTAATGGATGATAATTGACAACTGAAGAGAGAAAAGATAGAAGAAAAAAAAAACATGGAGTCGTAAAGAAAACCAAAAAAGAGTCGACACCTCAGGATTCGAACCGGCGCCATCATCAACATTGTAAATCAAGCCAGGCCACCGCTGCTACCGTTACAACAAAGGTTCTTTGGGGGAGCAGCAACCTAATACCATGGCCATTCGACATTAAACCAAACTTAACAAAATCCCCGCTATTCAGCTTTCACCATAAATGAAGCTGTCTTCACGAGTGCCCACAATCTGACAAGCAGGACACAATTTGCCTACTCGCAGGAGCACCCGACCTTTTTTGTAGATTTATTGGTGGTGTCCTTGAGCTCAAGGAGCCCGCTCGCCATTGTCGCTAACTTCGCATGATGGACGCCAACTGACGATGATGGACACCAACTTACCATGATGATCCACGATCATCCATGTGCGAGAACATCGGCTCTGTGTTTTCTGCGACGGCGGGCCCCGGATCCTCCTGAGCTGGGGTCAATGGGCTCCAATAACTAGGCGGCGCTCTCTGAAATTTTTTCGAATTTTTGCGAGGCCTGCTCGTAATCCTCAAAAACCGTCGATTCGTCGTAAAGCCAGGCAAGATCATAGTATGATCTTGGCCTAGCTTTCGCTTTGTTTCCACTACCACGACCACCAACCTTGCTGACTCTTTTCTATCCGTCGCACTCTGCCTCTGGGACTGTACTCATACCCTTCGGATACCTTATGGCGTCTCTGAAAACCTCGAAGGCCAAGCGCGAGGCCCAAGCGCGCTACCGAGCTCGGTCAGCATTCAACGGCGAATCTCCCTCGAAACGACCTCTCTGACACACCATACCTCGGACAGGAACAAGGACAAGCTGCGACGGAAGGCTCGCGAGGCTATGGCCCAACGTCGAGCGAAACTCAGCCCGGCCGAGACAATTGAATACCGCATGACGGCGCGCGAGGATGCGGCTCGCTACCGCACTGACAACCATGCTTTATTGGCTCAGAAGGCTTTGGTGGGCCGTGCCAGGTGCGTCGCGGCGGACTACAGCTGTTGGCGTTGAATGCAAACACGGTTTCTAGGGACTCAATCGCCAAGATAGGTTACGAGGAATGGTCTGCCAAATACAAGCTACGTCACAAACACCCCATCCCCGCCATCCTGCAGGTCGAGTATGGCCCGCCCGACCCGCCGAACGTGCGACGAACCCGCATAATGGCACCACCCGCCCAATCCCCCTCGAGCCCTTCTCCGAGTGCCACGTCGTCGACTCACCCGCCGAAGGTCCCCCAAACCCACCCCAAACCCAAACCCTCCTCTAGCCTCCCTCCGAGTAGTGCCCCATGCAGCACATTGTCGTCAATGCGGGACTGGATCGACCGCAACCTCACCGAGACGCCAAACGCTGATTTGATTGAAGATAGCCGGCGCCGGGAACGACACGCGGAGTGCGAGGACTCCCACACCAAGGTTCAAGCGTGGCTGCCGAGGACCGTAGGTAACTGACCGAGGCTTCATGTAACTTGCACGAGCGGAATCCAAAATCAGACCGGTTTGCGTTTACTGAGCTGGACCGTAAGGAATTTCATCTAGGTGATATGTTTATTTCATGAAACCCGACAATTACATTCAAGAAGAAAGACGGCTGGACCGTAAGGAATTTCATCCAGGTGATATGTTTATTTCATGAAACCCGGCGATTACATTCAAGAAGAAAGACGGTTCGTTGCATTCAAGAAAACTGACGGTAGATTGGTACATTAAAACAAGAAGAAAGACGGTTCGTTGCATTCAAGAAAACTGACGGTACATTGGTACATTAAAACAAGAAGAAAGACGGTTCGTTGCATTCAAGAAAACTGACGGTAACAGACGGTACATTGCAACGACGTGTCAACGAGTCCAATTGTCTCCAAGTCTGCGTATCAACAATTCAAAGCGGCTCCAAGTCTACACGCCAGCAGCCCGCGTGTGCGCCCGAGCGATGTGGATGAAACACACACGACGGAGGTGGGGAGCACCAGACGCCCGAGGAACGGCGGCGACAGGAGTACGCAGTTCGTCGGCCTCGTCGTCCGTGTCCGCCCCGCTTCCTCTGCCCGCTTGGCTGCGAACCAGCGGCTCAGACGCTGTTGTTTGCGCGCCTGCCGGCGGCAAGCCGCGCTTGTTTGAGACTGCAGTCGCAATGCTTGGTGGTCGCACCCAGACTGCTGCACACCGGGTCGTGGGCCAAAGGATCGAGCTTGGACGTCGTGGCGGCGACGGGAGGTGCATCTGCGACGGCGGCGAAACGCGAGAGGACGTCTCCGGGGCGCTGCTCGTACTCGGTCCAGAGCGCAGCCTTTTCTGCCAAGTCGCGGGTGCTGCTGCCGCCGCTGCTGGTGGAGCTGGTGGAGTAATACTCGTCCTCGCTGGAAGAGTCGACTGCAGGCAGGCGACCGACGGGGAAACGCGGCCGATGTGAACAGAGGGGTGCGGCCCACCTCCTCGTCGGATGAGGTTGGAACATTGCCGGACACGAGAGAAGGAGTCGGCGGCACCGGGTAACTTCAGCCCTGGCGCTGCTGAGGGAGGTCGGGTTACAGGTGCGCAGCTTCTGAAGCGCCGCGTCCATTGCACGGTGCGCATCCTGGCGTTGTTGAAGGAATGCCTGCTCACGACTATTTCCTATGTCAATTTGGGGCCGACGCTGGACATCAAGACTTACCTGGGGTCCGCCATGGCAATTATCTGGACCGTGTTGGTGAAGAGGAGGAACGGGTAAGTGCTGGTGGGTGAAGAGAAGAGGAAGATCGTGTAAGTGCTGGTGGGTGAAGAGGAAGAAGGCTTAGCGTGGAAATGCGGCGTTGCCACAGCTGCATAGTCTCATGTGATGGACGCACGCAAGGAGGGCAGACGAATATATTTTTGCTTGCAGATTTACTCAGTGATATTGACGGAATTTTGTTTGATTTCAAGAGGAATTTTATTTTAACAAGACATATTTTATACACCGTTCGTTCGACTAACAAAACAAGATGGTACCGACTCAAGTAACTACAAGCCAACATGTACCGACTCAAATTAAAGACAAGTGGTATAGCGACAGGTCCATGGCAAAAGTCAGAGATCAGGGACGGTGAGCACGGTGCGCTCGCCGTTGGGGCCGACGGCCGTGACCTTGTCGGCGCTAACAGCGATGAACGAAGAGTCGCGGGGTCCGAGGTCGCCGCAGCGGTCGTTAGGACGGTGGGCGAGGTGGGCGTGGACGGTGCGGAAGATGCTGCAGTCGGGACACGCAACGAGGCCCAGGCGGACGGCCTGGAAAATGTCGTCGGGAAGCCCGAGGACGGTGTCGAGAGCCGAGAGGGCGTATCCGAGCGCCGTGAGGCTTCCAAACTCCCGGTATGGCGCGGTGTGGGGGTGGGCCGGGTGGCGACCAAATGCGAAAGCTCGGGGGCGGAGGTACTCGCCGTACGGCACGGTGGCGACACACGAGACTGTTTTCATGGCGGTGAGATGGGACTACGGAAAGGGAAGAAAAGGACGCACCGCGGGGCTGCGAGGGGTGATTCCCACACACGTAGTCGTTCCCCCGGACAAGGAGGTGCGCGTTGAACGCAGGCGGGGTGAAATGGCCACCACACCCGGCGCAGACGCGCAGCATGTCCATAAAATTGCTGTATGACTGGCCGGAGACGCCGTCGGTGGTGGCGAGGGCAAATATGAACTTCGTTATGGGGTGGGGGCCCACACGTCCGGCGTCGATGATGCGCGCGGTGAGTGGTCCGTTGGCGCTGTAGGGGCGCAAGCGCGTGGGGAAGCGCTCATCAGGATAGCGCTCCCAGGTGGGCCCGTCGAGGACCCAGAAGTTTTTTTGATGGCTCCCTAAGGTGACGATGAGGATATATAGAATGACAGGAGAGGATGGACGTACTGGTGTCGGTGATTCTCTTCAGCAGAGAGCGGTTCGCCGACAATAGTTTGGGGTCTGCGATGGGGGAAGCTCGTTAGTTTGGCACGGGGTGGAGGATGCGGAGGAACTGACCGCCGACCAAGTTAGTGAGCGCCTCGTCGTCCGTATAGCGGTCGACGTGGCCGGTCCTGCTAGAAGCAGCGCCGAGGAGACGGGGGCGCGGACGGAAGGGCACGGGTGACGAAGAATAGGCCGGGGGTTCATCGTCCCTGGCATCAACGTCGATGACGGCAGGCCGCTCGCGGACGTCCGTGCGAGGGGACGAGAGACCGCGAGAGGGACCGGGGTGGAGGGTCCTGGGATGGTGCGGAGTGCATGCTGTCTCTCGAGGCGGCGGAGCAGCTTCCCGAGGATGGCGCGTTTGGCGGGTTCGCGCTTGATGCTGCGCTTCGCACCGGAGTTGCGCTGGGGTAGTCGGGGCGTGAGGAGGGTGATGTCTTCGTTGTCTTCGTCTTTGACTTCGCGCTTGAATGGTTCCGGGAAGCGGGCGCGTCGTTCGCGCGGACGGATGATCGCTGAAGAGGTGTCAGTGGCTGCTGTATGAGAAGAAATGGAGCGGGGCGTACAGATGAATGAGCAGCTATGGTGATTCTTGGGAACTTGGAGGTACACAATTGTCTGGCCGTTGCGCCTGTGCGACCGGGGCCGCATGCGGCACTCGTACTCGGTGCGGCGGGGGTTCGCATGGTGGGGGCAGAGAGGGAGCCGGGATTCGGGGAGGTTTTTGAAGCCCGACGGTTGGATGAATATTTCAGAGAGGGAGTTGGTCGTGGAAGGACTGGCGAGAGCAAGGATCGGTTAGCGAGAGGCAATGAGGACGAAAAGAGACTCACTACTCGCATGGAGTCCACTCCATGTCGAGTTTGTTAGCAAAACTGAGGAGGTCGCCGGTCCTATTGGCGATGGCGAGCCTTTCCTGCGCGGCGTGCAGAACTTCCGCGCTAGGGTCGTCGTCGCGGATGTCGGCAATACGGGTGCGTTGACGAGGTTCATGGATGGGAAGCGGGCCATCGACGATGGCGTTTTCGAGCCACTCGGCTTGTTGAGCGGAGTCGGCCTGCGTTTGGGCTTGGGCTCGGGCGGCAGCGGCGCTAATATACGGGCGAGACATCGTGGATACCGGGGTCGACAATGGGCAGAAAAGGTAGGCCCAGAAACGAGTGGGGCAAAGTTCTTTAAGTCAGTTTTTGAAGTCCCGCGCGGAGTCCTGGCTAGTTCCCAATTCACGGCGTCATCCGGGGGCGTGTTGGGCTCGGCGGAGGCGGACATCAGGAGTTTGGCGCGGTACAAGTCAGAATTGGGCCCTGGGGGCGTCGAATGCCGCAGAAAAGTACGACGCGTGGTGAGTTGGCTGCTGCAGCGTGGCGAGTTGGTGTTCCGCAGGAAGCCCAGCGTGGCGTGTTGGCGTTCTGGAGCGCCAGGGGGGTAGCAACGACGCGACAGTGGAAGAACGGAAACCAGCGCGAGGCGCAGGAACGGGTGTGACTGATGATGTGACCAGTGCGGGAAGAGCCGGCCGAGCTGATGGCCATGATGGGTGCAACACAGCCATGGCCTGGGTCCGCGGTCCATCAGACTGTCGATCCTCACGTAATTTTACATCATGCTCACGTTTTTCGCACGTATTAGAACTCAGAAACGGTCTCGCCCCTCCTGTCAAATCAATGTTGGCGGGCCTGTTCTACTACCGACTCCAGAAAAATTCCTGCAGGGTTGAGGGTCACCTTGTACAGGAGGGTTGTGAAGCAGAAGAAGAAACTTGAAATGTGTGCAGTCATCATTGACATGAAGAGCGAGTTGTCACTGGATCTAGAGCTCACTGAGATTGGCTGCAGGTACAGCCGGAGACGAGCTAGACTGCTCTGGTGCGGATCTTTTAGGCAGTGAAATCGTATGTGGCAGCGCCTTAACTGACACTACTTCAAGTTGCTACCGGAGGCGGTTCTGCAGAGGCCGTTCGCGTACGTGGGCAAGTGGCTACAGTTCCAGTCCTTGTGGGATCT
The DNA here is from genome assembly GCA_029378395.1 of Mycena leptocephala. Taxonomy (NCBI): domain Eukaryota; kingdom Fungi; phylum Basidiomycota; class Agaricomycetes; order Agaricales; family Mycenaceae; genus Mycena; species Mycena leptocephala. The sequence continues at coordinate 7,323 of JARJLF010003399.1, forward strand.
CGAGGCAGAGTATGAATTCAACCGGCTGGGGGATTCGCTGGGACACTGATAGTAGCGACTGACGGAGAGAACAAAGACATGGTCTCGTCTTTCGGGGATGACTAGTACGAGCAGATTTGGAGCAGACTCGGATGCAGCCTGCAGGCGAAGGTAACTCGGAATGCCAAATACGATGCGGAGCAACCAAAAATTGAACCGAATCGGTTTTAACAAGCGTACGAAGTCGTTTTTCTTGAAGCTACACCATGATGGCGATGATTATGAAGCTGGTTTCCACGATCGGCCTAATAGGTGCAAACAACCGCTCGCGTCCTTAAAAGGCGATTTATCATCTTCGGTCCGACCTGGATCTTGACGGCAGACAGTGGGCAGGCAAGCCCACTGGGCTGTCCCATGATAGTTATAATCTCACTTCTTGCTATTTTCAAGTCCCTGGCATAGGTCCCAGGTCGAGACTCGACTCCGAGGGTCTCGACCGCGACGAATGGTGGCACCGATCCATGCGTGAAATCCACCGAAAAGCTGGAGCTCTTATAGTCAACCATTGTCCATCCATCATTGACTCCATCCAAGACGTCAGAATTGAGCGCCCTTATTGAGATACATGGCTCAACGAGCTTGTTATCGGACATGGATCAAAATTAATATTACTGACAGACAAAGAACGCCAGTCTACTAGAAAATTCTTCACAGACCACGCAGTTGGAGGAAATTTTCATAGAAAATGTAACCATGAACCTCGGATGCTCCTTACGGGGTCACGACATTCCACAACTGCTGCGGGCTCCCAGTGCATTCTGCACTCCTAATCGAAGGATCCCCATGGCTGTCCCCGGGGACGTTAATGCACTCGTTTGCCGCAGGAATAGAGAGGGTGCAGTCCGTAGCGGGGGCAGCATCGTCGCCGCACGACGCGCAGGAGATGGTCAGGTCGGCGGAGGAGGAGGTACAAGATCCGGTGGTCAATAGGGCATTGGAGGGAGCAAGGACGCAGGTCACGGCGGGGGAGTCGATGCTGCAATAAATCAGTTGAGACTTGACATGCCATAATAAGGAGAAATGCGACGCACGAGATGGTCCATCCTCCGGTGGCAGTCTCGGTAAAAAACCAGGGTTGGATACCGAGGGGGATTACTTCCTAAAGGAAACTTTGCGTGAGCAAGATGACAGGGACTTGTGGAAGATTGCTTGCGTACCAAGTGGACGGCGGAGGGGCTTCCGGCCGACGCGCCATTGAAGAGCCAGATAAACGTGTCTGAAGAAGGACATTGGTTCATATACGCGTTAGCGAAGACACTGTATGACATACCATTAATGGACGATTGGATATCATATCCCGTCCCTGGCGTGAACTGAGGGGAGCACGTCTGCCTACGGGCCGGGGTGGCGGTCACCGAGGAGGCGGCGACCAGAGCGATAACTGCAGTGAATTTGAACGAGAGCGAGAACATTATGGTCTGGGGAAAGGAGCCATTCACGCAGCTGCTTTTATACTCTGCTTCCACACTTTCCGTCGATCCCGCACTTATGGAGTGCGGGCAATAAGCTCCGATTCTCTTATTCAGTCGCTAAACTTGGACCTTGGGCGGCTGGAGGAAACTGATTGTTGTCATGCATAAATTTGCATTGAATGAGCAGAATCAATTCGCGTAGCAACATCGCTGGAGCCTGGGTGCAAGGAATTCAGATCCATCTTCAACAAATCTTCAATACCCAATCAGGCAGTGACGGTGCCTGCCCAAATCTTCCATGAGAATAGGTACATTCAATGTGCATGAATCCGCGGTATATTTGCGATGAGGGCGCACCACGTTAAATGGCCATTTTTAGTCTCCATTACCAACAAGGATATACCGGGGTCCAGAATCGACTATAAATGATAAAACACGAAGTCCAAGGGCAAGGCAGCCGACGAAATACGTCAGCCGGCTGGAGTAGCCCGGAGGTCGTAGGTACGGACAAGGTACGGATAAGTATCGCGCCGCGGGGACAAAAGCCATCATATTGATGGCTAGTCCTTTTCTTTTGTATCAGCATTCTATTATTATACCGCGACACGATCTATATAAGACGCGTACTATATACTGTCGTTGCCATTTCGTGAGTCGGCGGAGCGAGGGCTCGCGTGCCAAGGCCACTTTGGGCTTTCTCGCCTACAGTCCTCACAGTATCACAAAACAAAACAAAACAAAACAAAAAACAAAAAAGATGAAGGTCATCAGGCCAAGGTTGCGCCGTTCTCGTTGCCGGTGCTCGTTGCTGGTATTTGACTTTGTAGCTCCAAGGTCGTATTCCGTGCCTCTGCATTCTTCTTCGCCTCCTTCATCTCCCGTTTCTCCCTTTCATTTGGTGTCTCGTCCCGCCATCGCTGGTCGCCCACGACTCCCGTCTGACAAATGTCTTTGACGTTGAAAAAGCCAAAGAGGAAAGCCACGATGAATTCGGGCAGTATATGCAGGACGTAGAACGCCGCTTTGTCCCCTGGTGTGTTCAGCGCCGCGTGGTCTAGAGCGTGTATGTCGGGCGTTGTACTGTACAGGGCAACGAGCCGGTAATGTGGAGGGATCGTCTATCGTCTGGGTCAGCGTATTCCGTTGAGAGTCGAGAATAAAGCCTGACCAAAAGTATGGCTGCCGGCAGGAGGAGCCACACGACCCTCCGGTCGATCCGAGGCACTTTTTTCCAGGTCCAGAGGATGGTGTACAATTCCAAAGTGGTGAGCGTCAGCCCGATTGCGCTGCTGACATACCTAGAGATAAACGGTTGCGGTAACTAAATGCGCATAATCGAGAGTCAAGAACAGGCCCCACCTGAGAGCTCTGTGGGCTGGGCCGGAATTTTTGGCCGCCAAGAGGTGTACCGTCGCTACAATGCCGACCACCAGCGCGAGGAGGTAGAGCATGAGGAGGAACTCGGACCAGCGGCGGTACCAAAACCGCCGGCGCGGGTCATCAACATTTGGGGTGTTCAAGCATTTTTTGTGCGGGGAGTGGTTAACGCCGACTGACGGCGGCGTCGAGTCCGAGGCGGGGGTGCCTTTCGTGCTGTTGACGAGCACCGCGCGGACGAGTTTCAACAAGATCTCCGCAAGGTTGAGGTACCCCAGAGCCAACACAATCTGCATCCACTCGCTCAGTCCTGTAGTCTCTGTGTTTGGGTGCGCAGCCAGTGCTGCGCGGAGGGAGAACATGACCGCACTGATGCCAATCAGCGCGCGCCGCCGCCGAAGCAAAACAGAAAAATTACCGTTCCGTTACGAAGGAAATCACCTGGAACAAGATTATACTGCGCCAGCGTTTGTCGAAAACCCGATAGACAAGTACGGGGATCAGCAGACCGTACGCCGCAGCGAATACCGTCGCCGCGGGTAGATCGTACGCGCGCAGTGCAATGCCGCCAACGAGAGACGGAGAGGACATGACGGCGTAGGAGGGACGTTTCGTTCACATAAAGGATTCACAAAGGCTGCGGAGTGACTGCGCATCATGATTGTCATCGCGCAGCGGGTTCGAGACGCTGAAGCTGTGGGAGGAAGAATCCACTTGCTGTTTTTCACGCGTAACGCGGAAAATGATTTCAGTGTGTTCCAAGACAGCTATGTGCTGTGTTCGAGTTGCGGTGTTTTCTGACCGTGAGGGACATAACGACCTTGTCAATTTTCAAAACACCGGGGCAGTACTAAAGCTAGTAGGATGAGCCTGCTCCTCAGAAAGATGCTCGCAGCGTTTGAGCAGGGGCGATGAGGGAGGGAAAGAGTAGAGGCCCGCGTGATTGTTTCCGTCTGTTGTCAAACCTAACCAAACATAACGCGGTCCCGCGCTTGTCTCGCGCGCTCTTGTGCTGCAATATGGCGCCTCAAAAAAAGGCGAAAAAATCGAAAGATAAATCTGCTCTAACCCTACACAAATTCTTCACGAGCCCTGGCACTGGTCCGTCCCAAAAGCCGAATCCCCCCAAATCCTCCAAGAAATCGACTCCTAACAAACGAAAAGCCGTGCCAGATCCCAAGGAAATCATCGTCATTGACTCCGACTCGGATGTGGAAGTTGGGGTCATCCGTACCACGCAGAAGAAACGGCGGCGCAGCGAGAGCGTTGAGCTGCTACCAAACGGACCACAAGCAATTAAACGCGTCAATACAGTCGCGTCGGCACTCCCCGCGTTAGCAGCTACTGTAGGGCCTACATTGAGCTTTGGTAAACCTTCGGCTCTGCTCTCGGAGTCGGGTCCAGCCACGCCCTCAGTCTCCTTCGGTGTTCCGTCGGCATTGCTTGCGGGTGGCCCCACTGCGCGCAGCACCTCACTATTTGGAATGCCTTCGTCGCTGTTGCCGGACCAGCCGGCATTCGTGAGCGATGACTGTCCGTCTCCGGCTGTGACGGAAGTGAACGCGGGTATGGACTTCGTGGGTGAAGACGACTGGGGAATGGGAGATGACGAGATAGGGGTCAACCCGGATGATGACGACGACGAAACCACGCAGATTGACGAGCCGGATGCTGTAGAAGTCTCTTCGTGCCCTCTTTGCCAAAAGGTTTTAGAGGAATTATCAGAGACGGTCCGTACTTTCCTGTCCTAACAGGCACCGAACTAACAGATAAGTTAGGAACGCGAAGGTCACGTCAACGCGTGTCTGGACGCAGATTTAAACGCAGGACCTGGTTCCTCTAAAGCTGTTTTAAAACCTCTGTCGTCGCTCCCGGTTCCGAGTGCATTGGCACCTCGGCCTTTAAAGAGTAATGGTAATGCTTTCTCGGTACTCATGACCTCGCGCGCGGAGATGGCGATTTGGAACGAGGCTACCGCGGCAGAATCCTCCCGTGCGACGAAAAACAACCGCAGGAAAGCGCCTTTCTATAAGGTGCTGCAGGGCATGCCTATTGCGGTCGATGCATTCCGATACGGATGCATTCCGGGCGTCACTGCCTATTTCTTGACGTGAGACTCTTGGTCGCTCCTGTTCCATGGCTGACGAATTTTAGCCACGCGCACTCCGACCACTACACCAATCTATCGTCTTCTTGGAAACACGGTCCTATTTACTGCTCCGAAGGAACCGCGAATCTCATCATCCACATCCTTTCTGTTGACAAGAAATGGGTTCATCCACTGCCAATGGACGTCTCCACTGTCATTCCTCACACCGGTGGCGTCCACGTAACGCTTATCGAGGCGAATCACTGCCCCGGATCGTGCCTCTTCCTGTTTGAGGGCCCGCAGACTGTAGACGCCGGTGATAGTGCCTACAAATCCCATTTTGTGGGTTCCTCCAAGACATTCCGTTATTTGCATTGCGGAGACTTTCGCGCGTCGCCACAACACACCTTACACCCGCCGTCAAAGGAAAGCATATCGATCATGTGTATTTGGATACGACGTATCTCGATCCCAAGGTAATCAAGCGATATTCGAGTACTTGATCGATGTTCTGGTTCTGACGTTTTGTTAGTACATATTCCCTCCGCAACCGCTCGTAATATCGGCGTGTGCGGAACTCGCTAAGCGCGTGGCAGACGGAAAGACCTTCGATAGCTCTGCGCCTAAGATGGACTCATGGCTCACATCTGTCTCCGGAGACCCCAAAGGGAAACAAAGAGCACGGCCCGAGCGCATATTGATGGTCATTGGGTAGGCTCATTCACTTCTAATCCCCCCTGGGTTTTCATAACCGCACCAGAACATATTCGGTTGGGAAGGAGCGAATCGTGAAAGGTACCACCTCATCTTCGCCAAGTCTATCTCTCTGACACCTCGTCCTAGCGGTCGCGCAAGCCTTGAACTCCAAGATATATTGCGATTCGCGGAAGGCGGCGATACTGCGCTGCCAGCCAGATCCAGATCTCCACGCTCTGCTCACGTCCGACCCCCTCGGCGCAGACGTGCATATCCTTCCCTTGGGCATGATCTCGTTGGAGAAGCTCCAGCTGTATCTCGAGCGCTTCAAAGGGATCTTCACCAAGGTCGTCGGGTTCCGACCAACTGGGTGGACGTTCGTAGCTGCCCATCATTATCTTCTTGGCTATATCTCACAACGCCTTTTCTGGTCCCTAGATTCAGGCCGCCCGCGGGCGCTGTCCAGTCACCAAGTATCGCGTCGGTCATATCCATCTCCCAGCAGAAGACGTTCACACATGCGAACCTTCGCCCCGCACGCAGCACCAGCGCGGCTGTCCAGTTGTTCCCTGTCCCATACTCAGAACATTCGTCGTTCTTCGAGCTGACGTGTTTTGCGCTGTCGATTCAGTGGGGCGCATGATCGCGACCGTCAATGTGGAGAGCGAGAGATCGCGCGCGAGAATGACGCGATGGATGCAGAAATGGGAGGCGGAGAAGAAGAAGAGGAAGAAGGGCGAGGCTGTCCCCCATCGACGAATTGATTATTGGTAATCTTGCACATATCTTAACCCTTATTTGAGGAAAAATTTAGACATTAACGGGCGGTCACGAAATAGTGCACAGGTCGATATCATTTTGACAACGGACCCACTTGCCTGCCCATCCTATACGCGTTATGTACTTGTGTTTGGATCTACGGCGAAGTCGCCCAGATTCAACAGACCCAAACACACTGCATTTCCTTTTCAAACTTTTTTGCGCAACATGGCCGGGGACGAACTAATCGATGCGCACGTCTCCGTGAAGCAATGCAAACTTGCCGTGCAGGCACTACATGCACATTCCGCAAAGGCCTCGGCAAAACAGCAAGAAACTGAGCTTCTACCCGGAAAAGAGCAGAACATTTGGCTTAATGTAACAGTCAAGAAAATCGCCTCAGCGCACAAGTTCAAACCTGTTAAAATGTATCTACTTCATGTGAAAATATTCCTAATGCTGACTGGTAATGCTGTAGCCCCATTGTGCACCCTATCGTCGACCCACGGACCTCCGCCGTGTGCCTAATTACGAGGGACCCACAGCGACAGTACAAGGAACTTCTGGCGGAGCACAACATCAAGTTTATCTCTCGCGTGGTGGGTATCGCGAAGCTGAAGGGCAAGTTCAAGCCGTTCGAAGCGCGACGCATGCTGCTCAAAGAAAATGGACTCTTCCTCGCCGACGAGCGGGTTGTACCACTTCTGCCGAAACTCCTTGGCGTGAAATGGTTTGAGGCAAAAAAGTGCGTTTCCCGTGCTTTAAAGAGTACATCCTAATTAGTGAATGGATGTTTAGACAACCCATCCCCGTTTGTCTGACTCGGAAAGACCTGAAGAACGAGCTCGAGCGCGCGATATCTTCCACGTACATGAACCAAAATCAGGGTTCTTGCACGTACGTCCCTGCCGCTGCCCCGGACTTTATTTTGCCGTTAACCCGTCGTTAGTTCAATTAAAATCAGCACGGCTTCGCACAAGCCCTCGCAAGTGCTGGAGAATCTGCAGGCGGCGATCCCTGCCATCATTGAAAATATAAAGGGCGGTTGGGACAACGTCCAAAGCATACTCCTCAAAACTAACTCGAGCGCCGGTTTACCGATATGGAGCTGCGACCTCGGGGACGGTGAAGGGGGACGATGGGGTGGGCTTGTTGCGCCGGCCGATGACGAGACGAGCTCGTTAGAGGCGGATGATGAGATGGAAGTTGCCGAGGACAAGGGCGCGCGTAAGGGTAAGAAGCGCGCCGTCGTAGAGGAGGAAGCGGAAGCGGAGGAACCGAAGAAAAAAGCAAAGGGCGCCAACGGGAAAGCGGTATCTCCGCAGACGCCCAAGACGGTATCCTCGTCCAGCAAGCTCGACACCGATGCGCCTCCCAAATCCAAAAAACCCAAGGCAGACGCCGTTACTCCTCCGACACCGGCTGTGTTCGCTGCGGGTTCCAAGGCGGGTGGGCCTCGGAAAACCAAATCTTCGGCAAACGAAGTTGCAAAGACTCCGGCGCCTGCCGCTGACGCCGCAAAGGGCAAGAAAAAATCGAAATCCGGGGCAGAGGATACCTCTACGGCGCCCAGCCAACCCGTTGCCGAGCAGAAGAAGGCGAAAGCCGGCAAAGCGGCCCCTTCTGATGCTCCTGCATCCGTATCTGAATCGACAGCCTCGAAGAAAAAACGATCGAAAACAGAGGCCGCGCTTCCGACAGCAGACGCTACTTCTGATTCGACCGAGGGGAAAAAGTCGAAGACGGCAAAGAGCGGAGCGGATACAGCCAAGGCGACCCCACCGTCGCTGAGCAACGAGGAGTTGAAGCAGAAGCGGATTGGGAAGGCGGGTGAGAAAAAGAAGGAGAAAATCGGGAAGGGCAAGAGTGGCAAAAGTGCCAAGGATGGGATTATTGGGAAGAAGGCGGGTCAGTAGTTTCGGGTTTCCTTAGAGTGCGGGAAAATACGATGACTTGTCGAGGGTTTTATGGCTTGCGTGTGATCTTCGAGGTCGACTGCGATTCAGCGATTCTGATTCTGGCTTCAATGGAAGATCTCTTATTAAAGCGTCGTCTTGGTAATTGGGCAACCAGACTCCAAATCACTCCGGAAATAGAGTTGTTTCGGGGTGGCCAAAACGTTTCTGAAATTATTGGTATCAGCTAGGGAATAAGTGCGCCTGAAACTAATGGTTTCAGGAGCAGTTTATTGTGTACGAGACAATTAGTTTCGGGAGCATGCCCGAAACTATTGTTTTCAGGTTCCCGGGCCGTACCGTTCCGGGCGGGCCGATAGGTTTCAGGCTGGCTGATACTTTTTGTTTCGGGATCAAGCCCAAAACCTATCATTTCTGGGCAGATAAAACTGCTCCTGAAACTAATGATTTCAGGCCTGCTTATTCCCTTACTGATACTAAGAATTTCAGGAACGTTTTTGGGAGCCCCGAAACCACACTATTTCCGGAGTGAATTGAGAACATTCCGTCCATGCCGTTTTTACGTGCTTGAATATTTCCAAAATTATTTCCACGACACCTTCACGCGTCTAGCCGATTTCATTTGCAACAAGTAAGTAGTACATTACTCATTACCATTTTTCCAGAGTTCGAGAAAAGCAGTACGAGGCTCGAGTGAGTAGTAGTGGACGGGAAAACTGAGAATAAAAAAAAAGGGCAAAGGCAAGCCGGGACGGGAAAGAAAATTTCGGGGAATGTAAAGTAAAAATATATACCACAATGTACACGGGGACGGGGCGGCGCGCGGAGGGTGGGGGCGTAAGGACGTGTAGCGTGCAGAGGGATGCTGGAGGTCGTGTCGTGTGCGATGATGATACGTGAACATGAGAGGGCCCGGAAAGAAAACGTGAACGTGCAATGACCGAGGGCCGATCACGACTGCTTCGTCTTGAACCGTAGCAGCGGCGCGAGGCCCGCCAGTGCACATGCCTTCTTCAAAAACTCGTGCTGCGGCACGCGTCAGCCATGCTTATTGTGTGCGGGAGAACAAAAGGACTCATCCAGCAACTCATTCGCCGTCGCCCGGTGCTCACATCTACGCACAGACACACCGCGAGGAAGCCCTTGAGCTCGCGGCTGAGCGCCTCGGGCTTCTTGAGCGTCGGCGTCCCGTTCGTCGCGATGAGGTAGAGTGCCTTGAGCGGCTCCTCATCGAGGTACGGTGGCTCGTTCTCGATCATCTCGATGGCCATGATCCCGAGCGACCAGATGTCGACCTTGGCGCCGTACTCCTTCTGCTTGACGACCTCCGGCGCCATCCAATACGGGGTCCCGACCATCGTCGCGCGCTTGGACTTTTGGTCCGTCAGCTTCGCACAGAACCCAAAGTCCGCTGCGTAAATGGTCAGTACACGACGAATGAGGGGGTGGGGAAGGACGACGTACTTATTTTTACCCGGCCCAGCGCGTCGAGCAGAACATTATCCGACTTGATATCTCGGTGGATGATGCTCTGGCTGTGCAGATGCCCAAACCCTTGCAGGTCTGTGAAAGCATTAGGCAGACTCCACCGGGACGCAAGAAAACACACCTCGAAGCAAATACTGCTGATCTGGTCCTCCTCCATCGTGTTATTCTCGATGATGTCGGTCAACGCGCCACCCTCCATGTACTCCATGACGACCCATAACTCATTGCTCTTGACGAGATAGCTCTCGAGGAAGTTGACGATATTCGGGTGCTGCGACTCTTTCATGACGAGAATCTCATTCACGATGAGCTCCTTTCTCGGCTGGTGCGACAGGTCCATCTCCTTGATTGCAACTTTCTTGCCCGTCGCCAGTGTCTTTGCCACGTACACATGCCCCGACGCACTGCACGAAATCAGCAAGGTCGAGACATGGAAGGAAGAAGGAAAACGCACCCCTGCCCGACTTTCTTGATCTTGCTGTACAGCGCCTTCGGATCGTCGTCGCACACCACCTGCT
>JARJLF010000340.1:0-227145 GCA_029378395.1 Mycena leptocephala
GCGGGAATTTTGAAAAACATGACCTCAATAGAGATGCATTCAAATGGCTGCTATTTGAAAAGCATGACCTGGCGTAATAGAGATGCATTCAATTTCAAATGGGTGGGCATTTTGAAAAGCGTGACCTGATGCAATAGAGGTGCATTCAAAGGGCTGGCATTTTGAAAAGCATGAACTGATGCAATAGAGATGCATTCCATTTCAAATGGCTGTCATGTTGAAAAGTATGACCTAATGCAATGGAGGTGCATTCAAATGGCAGCCATTTTGCTAAGCATGACCTGATGCAATAGAGATGCATTCAAATGGCTGCCATTTTGAAAAGTGTGACCTGGCGCAATGGAGATGCATTCAAATGGCGGGTATTTTGAAAAGCACGACCTGGTGCAATAGAGGTGCATTCAAAGGGCTGGCATTTTGAAAAGCATGACCTGACGCAATAGAGGTGCATTCAAAGTGCTGGCATTTTGAAAAGCATGGCCTGGCACAATAGAGGTCCAGTCAAATGGCAGGCATTTTGAAAAGTGTGACCTGACACAGTAGAGCTGCATTCAAATGGCTGGCATTTTGAAAAACATGACCTGGTGCAATGGCTCAAATGATGGGCATTTTGAAAAGCATGACCTGACACAATAGAGGTGTATTCAAAGCAGTGTTGGTATTGGCTGGGTCCAGGTGATTTTTACTGGACGCAGCAGACCAGGAACTTCTTGACCCAAGGTATATCCCACAAGCATTTTGAAGCCTAAAATGATTGATAAGAGTTTTGAGTGTCATCGAGGCATAGTTAATGGTTGACCCTGTGGGTCAAACCGCTTGACCCCCTGTTTGGCCCCGGTCAGTGCCAACACTGATTAAAAGGGCCGGCATTTTGAAGAGCGTGACCTGGTGCAATAGAGGTGTGTTCAAATGGCTGCCGTTTTGAAAAGCATGGCACAATAGAGGACCAGGTGCATTCAAATGGCAGGCATTTTGAAAAGCACCTGGCGCACTGGAGGTGCATTCCAATGGCTGGAATTTTGTAAAGCATGACCTGGCGCAATGGAGATGCATTCAAATGGCAGGCATTTTGAAAAGCATGACCTGAGAGGACAACCTCATGGATCCCTTAATAAAATCAAACCTTTGGTGAGGGCAAAGGCAAAGGCCAAGAAAGCGATGGTGGCAGCTAATCCAGCAAGAGGGGAGATTGAAAAATCGATATCACCTACAATTTTTTTTTCTGGGTGGGTCCCAGACCCCCCCTCCCTCCACAGCCACCACATGTGCTGGGAAATTTCCTAATATGGTCGCCAAGTGTAATTTTTTTCTTCTGGAAACAGACCCGAGAGCTTGGGTTATACAGCTGTCACCCGCTAATCGGACCGGCCCTGCCCAAATGACTTCCATTATGATTTTGTGGGTCCGTGACGAAGCCGATGAGGTCCTGAGGCCTCCTGCATCAGAGGCAGCCTCTTGTCGATTTAGAGAATATTTGACCCTGAAAAAATGAGCACGTGGACTTAAGGTCCGATTACGAGAATTTCTGAAGCAGGTCGAATTCTGGAAGGTTTTGGACGCTGATTCCGAAAATCGATATCCCAAGGGGAGGGGTGAAGTCGTCGTTGAGTTAGAGCGGCGTACATTATTACTGCATCGAGGTGATGGCGGGTGTACAGCCCCTCCGAACGTAGTAATTTTCCATGTGGTCTGTTGGCGGCCCAGGCTTCGAGAAAGTCTTTTCCGCCAAAATACATGGTGGACACCTGGGGAAAGCGCAGGCCCACGCTCAGACGTACACTGAGCACCGTCCTTAACAGACACCGAAAAGGAAACCTCACGTATGCTTGGACATGGACGCAGAAAATGCCTGGAAGTGTTGGCTAGGATTCAATGAATGCACCACTCCACAAGACTTAGTGCACGTTGCGACTCCTTGCCCATCCTGCCAAGGATTTGCAAAATTCATTGTGATTATTCTTTGAGAATACTGCTAGCATTCTTAAGCATTCTCATGCATCCTCTCGAGCATACCCAGCCAATCCTCAGAGGGATTTTCACCGAATCCTTTGTGGCAAATCCCAACTGCCTTTTTCTGCGCACTTGTTATTGAGTAGTATTCACATGCAATTATCTGGCTAATCAAAATAGACCCGAAGCCCGCTCCTGTACCGCCCTGCCCGCTTGTTGCGCCCCTTGCGCTCAGCCAGTTGACCCCACATGAACCAGCATCACCCGGCTCCCCGCTGGACCCAAATTCCAACCCGTTCTGAATGCCAGATGGCTCGCCAGCATCTGCGACCCTGCACCTGCACCACAATCACGAAAATTTTGGGACCTGAGGCGTGCCATTGGGGCTGGTGCACGGACCAGGCTTCAAGGTATAAAAGGGCCGGACTGCGAGCATCGAGTCATGGATCTCCACTTCGAGGCGGGGCCTGTTGGACCGGTTAGTGCATTTTATGTGGGCGGACCATGATGCTGACCTTGTGCAGTTCATCTCCGACGATGATGACTAGAACACAAAACATGTCGGAGTCAAAGGCATCCCGCAAATGAAGTGTTATCCATCGGTCCGTGAGGTTAGTAACGGTTGTAAGGCTCCAACCATTTCCGTTCGCAAACGGTTTCGAACGGTTAAAACTATTTCTGTTTCCGTTTCGTTTCCTAGGATGGGCAAATAGTTTGCGAAACAGTTTGGAAACGGTTATCTTGTGCTACCACTCTTCCCGCATTCAACTAGCATCAGCACCCACCAAAGATGTTAGGAAGGCTCTAGATCTACAGAAGCACCTCAGCTAACAGTTGGAAATGCCAGAGATCTCACCATTTACTCCACAGTCGCTGCCGGAATTGGCCGGAATCCAAGAACACTGCTCCAGACATACTCCGATGGCTTTCAAGTTCAAGAGGTTTCGAGGCCCCAGTGGCCCTCGAAAACTTCAACAAATAATATTCATTTTCGTCCCCTTGATACTGGACGCGAATTCCTCTGGCAGGGGAATCCTTGGCTACTCGCAACGACCCCCGATGGCACACCCACCCAAAATACCGTTCGGAAACGGTTTGTAACAGTTTGTAACGGTTTCTTTACCGTTTCCGTGTCATTTTCCCAGATTGGCAAACGGACTCGGAAACGGAACGGTTGGAGCCTTAAACAGTTGACTGACCCCCGATGTCTTTCGTGTTCGGCTGGATCAGAGGGGTGCAGAGTTGGAGGGTTAGAACATGCTGCTGGTGAGAGACGACACAAAACCAAGTCGATTATAAAGGGCAGCATCCTGTGGAATGCCCAGGGGGGGTAACAGTAAAATTATTGGTGAAATCGACCCGTCCTATTTGGCTTTTGATGCACGTGAGCGGCAAGTCACCTGACACGCTGTGCTGGACCAGGCTGCTGGTTGCGTAGACGTCGAATTTCAAATCGATTGATTTGCCCCTGAAACTTTACTGGAATTGAAACAGTTTGCAGGGTTTCAAAATGTGAACCATTGCAAAGGCAATAGGATCATGCGTTTCAAAAGTAACCCAGTAATTCCGCTCTTGAAAGCGCAATAACGTCTTCGAGTGCGATCTGAATGGTTACAAATGTTTGCAGTGATCAGGGCTATCCATTCCTGAGATGCGCAGCTTAGAAAATAGCCCTGGCACTTCATTGGAATTGAAATGGTCTGCAATTCACGTGGTTCAAGATGTGGACCATTGAAAAGGCAATAGGGTCATGCGTTTCAAAATGTAAACCAGTAACTCCGCTCTGGAAAGCGCAATAATGCCTCCGAGCGCGATCTGAATGGCTGCAAATGTTCGCAGTGATCAGGGCTATCCATTTCTGAGACGCGTGGCTTAGAAAGTGGCCCTGGGACTTCATTGGAATCGAAATGGTCTGCAACTCACATGGTTCAAAATGTGGACCATTCAAAAGGCAATAGGCTCACACATTTCAAAATGTAACCCAGTAATTCCGCTCCGGAAAGCGCAATAGTGCCCCCGAGCGTGATCTTAATGGCTGCAATTGCCACAACTCCGAGGTTCAGCAGAAGTGTGTTCACACGAGAGTCGGGAACTTGGTCCGACAGACTGCGGTGAAGGAACAGGCTCCGCTACTACCATCTACCTTGCGCCGTCGATGCCTTCCACCACTTTCCATGCCGAAGCGGCTTTAATAGATATGGATGGCACCCTTATAGATTCTTCCGCTGGGATAGAAGGAGCATGGGAATTGTTCAGGAAATCCTATCCTGGGATTGATGTAGAGCAGATCTTGAATTGTGAGTCTTTCGCTGGTATAGTATTGAAGTGCCAACAGAAATCTTCATGCCAGCATCCCACGGCGTGCGCACGACAGTTGCTTATCTAATAGCCTTTTTAGGAAAGCCGCGCGTATCGGCAATTCAAACTCCGATCGACCAGCCTGTAGATCGAGACTCGTCTCTCATCTACAGGCTGGTTTCGAGCCTAGTCATAAGGCATCCCCGAGTGCAGGTAACCCGCACTCGGGGATGCCTTATGACAAGATGAATGGATGCGTCAAAATGATGGTAACCACGGAGTAATCATCGGTGGCGATCTTGCACTAAACTTAACACCTATGACTCAAAAATCAGTGCTGTCTTAGGCTGACATATGTAGGGGATCTCCTATCAACACTCTCAGGCGTAAGCAGACGGTAGCCAAGATGCCCTTGAAGATGCCGGAAGGCGACGCAACAGCTTTCCCTTGATGCTTTCAGGCCGCAGTGGACGAAATCGAAGATGCTGAACTCCTTGGGGACAAGGAAAAATTGGCGAAGTTTCACGAGATCAAGGGCCTGACGTCGGCGGCGTCGGGCGTACATGGGCGCGCTGGATGCGCCCCACTCGGGTTTTTTTTGCTGATTTATTGGGTATTTTTTCCAGAATTTTGGCCAAGGGGCGCGCGAGGCTGCGGGAGACTGCTACGTATTTGTCATGTATTTTAAGGATACATTATAATTTCTTTGGGTACCGACACCGCCGACGTCGGGCGGGACGATGCCCAACATGGCGTGCAGCGCCGCCGGCTCGGAATATGCCGAGACCACCGCCACACACCTCCTCAAACCTCTAAGTCCCCCGCCCTTATATATTACGAAATTTTGCGTGGTTTTTTGCGAGGTTTTGCATGGTTTATTGCGTGGAGCCCTACAGGACTCTGGCGAACCTTAAACTAGAGAAAAGCCAAACAACGTCAAACATTATGGGAGAAAAGCCAAATAAGCGCAAACATTGACTGACCTCCATGTCATTTTATTTTCTTCATCAGAAGTGGAATGAGTACATATTTTGGGCCGGAATCATGTTCCACCTGAGCGAATGAGTCCTCCGGGATGTCTACAGGAAATTTAACCACCGGCGACAGCTGTTGTGCAATATTGTTTAAAATTTACAATTCTGGCCCAAACGAGCGTGTCCTTTTATATGCAGCTTCGGTGATAAGCTGTACAAGCCAGAGGTGTGCGGTGGTGACCAAAGGTCTGGCGGTCCCTCCTACTTATTCGGGGACCGTTGCGGATGCGTCGGGGACTCAGAAAATGGTTCTGGGACTGCGCTGGAATTGAAGTGTTTGAAAATGTAAAGGAATGCAATAAAGTCACGCATATGAAAATGTAAAGCAATGCAATATCGTCACGCGTTTCAAAATGTAAAGAATGCAATAGGCTCACGCCTTTCAAAATGGAAAGGAATTCAATCAGGTCGCACGTTTCAAAATGTAAAGCACTATTGAATACCTCAAAATGACCGGAATGACCAGGGCTATCCATTGCCGGCGCACGTGCCTCAGAACATGGCGCTGGGACTGCGCTGGAGTTGAAAGTGTTCGAAAATGTAAAGGAATGCAATAAATAAGGTCACATGTTTCAAAATGTAAAACAATGCAATATCGTCACGCCTTTCAAAATGGAAAGGAATTCAATCAGGTCACGCATTTCAAAATGTACAGCACTGATTGAATGGCCCAAAATGACCGGAATGACCAGGGCTATCCATTGCCAGCGCACGCGCCTCAGAACATGGCTCGGGGACCGTGCTGGAATTGAAAGTGTTTGAAAATGCGGAGAATTGGGGACATCACGCATTTCAAAATGTCAAGCAATACCCTAAGGTCACGCCTTTCAAAATGTAAAGCACTGGTTGGCCGCTGGAGAGGTCAATATTGCCTCTGAGCAGGATCTGAATAGCTCAAAATGACCGGTTCAAAATTGTAACGGTGCGCTCTCACACTCATTATATTTCTTTCTATCTACATAGACGATTTCTTTCCTAACGTCACGCGTTTCAAAATGTAAAGGAATTCAATCAGGATGGAACCCCCCGTACCTTGGAAGGGATATTCTCTTCGGAAGGACTACACCTTTTTTTGGCCAGATACACCCTTTACATAGGGTGACCCCATCACCACAAAAGAGCACTCCTTGCTGGTACCCTTGATACTGATGTCCTCTTTCGTATCATGACTCTCACAGACATATATACAATCTTTTCGCTCCGTCCTTGCTCTCCTGTAAACAAGACCTTCCACCGAATGGGGGCCTTCAAGCAGCTTTAGATGCTCGTCACTCGTAAGCTGGCCTCGCGCGGCACGATGAACCTGCAAGAGGACTTGATCATTCGCAGAAGAGTTGATAGCGGAGGTCATATTTGGTGGAAAATTCCGCCGAATTACCCCGAATCACCTTGGTACCTTAAATACCACCAGTAAGAGTCTGAAGAAATATATTCCCGTTTTGATTGCTTATTTTCCTCTTTCCCTTCTTGCATTTCAATTTTTTTCGAGCATGACAAATTCTTCGTGACTAAATCTTCTTTGTACTTGTAGCAGAAAATAGACCGAAATCAAAGTGCTCCCACATGTAAGTAGCTAAACCTAACGGTTCAGCCAATAATTAGAGATATCCAAGCCCCCGAAAAAGTCATCGATTCGGTGTTATTTTTGGTCGATTGAGCCTTTTTGCCGCCGATTCGGCGCATTATTCTCGCGTCGATTTGGCCGCATATATTGTTTTGGGGCGATTTGTTCAGTCATTCGGGATCATCTAAGTTGAGTATAAAATCACTACCTCCATCGTTGAAGTGAAATTCAGATTGTCCATTGTCACCGCTCAAGTCCCACGCGGTCGAAGGTATTTGTGCTGGGGGGGGGATAGATTGTAGACGACTTGAATTCAAATAAAGGAACGTACTGGAATCAAATGCGGGCCTCTCAAGCTCCTGGGGGAGAGAGGCGTTGACGGGAGAAATAGTATCGTGTGAAGCCCCTTGATCCAACGCACATGAAGCCGTCGGCGCTAAATTCTAAATTGGTGCTGAAGTACAAACAAAGGAACTTACCGGGTTGGACCGAAGGTGGTTGGAGCTCCTCGACCGGAGGCTGATCCATCGGGACTGTGTTATCAGTGGCCGCTCGGTGGGGCCTCGATGTGGAAGTGTGCGCTGGAATAATAATAATAAAGTATTATGTAAGGGTTCAAGTTTAAAACTTGAGAAAAAGCATGGTTGAAGGAAAATGTAACACACCGTGCGAATCAGATGGTCTACAGTCTATGGGCGGTAAGAAGCATTCGCAACTTGAAGCAGCTTCGCGCGCACGCCAAAGCCGCCATCCGCAATCAACTACCGTGCAATACGTCATGATCGCAACAAATTCCGTGTCCTTTTCTTTATTGACAACTCTCAGGGCCACTGCGCATATGCGGAGGATGCTCTAGTTGTTTCTCGGATGAATTGGCGTGCTGGAGGGAAACAAGCTGTGATACGAGATGGTTGGTACATCCGCAATGGGCACCGTGTCTCACAAAAAATGGTATCACCAGACGGCCAGCCCAAAGGGATGAAGATAGTCCTCGAAGAGCGCGGTCTTTTTCGCGCTTCCCTCCGAATGAAATGCGACACTGGTGCCTGTGATGGATCGAATCTTTGTTGTGGACGAGCGATCCTCGGCAGTCAGCCCGACTTCTTGGAGCAAAAATCCCTTGTCCAAGAAACCATCAAACGGCTTGGGCACAGATGCCTTTTCCTCCCGAAATACCACTGCGAGCTCAACTTCATTGAATTCTTCTGGGGTGCCGTCAAGAAATACCTCCGCAAGCATTGTGACTACACACTCGATGGACTTCGACAACACATGGACGAGGCACTCCGATCCGTTGACATAATGACCATCCGGAAGTGGGAGCGCCGCACTTACAGGTGGCTGGATGCTTACCGAGGGGGGTTGGATTGCAAAGATGCACAGGCTCGGGTAAAAAAGTTCAGTTCTCGCCAGTATAAGTCTCACCGGCGGGTTCCTAGATCATGATGTGCCCAATCCAAATCCAGGCACACTTATCTTACCCACAGAGCAAGCCCCGGAAGCCTCCCTGCGAAGCTCAACGACCCCGACTGTGACCCCTCCCCGCGCAACAACTCGTTCTTCTCGCTCTTCTCCCCGTACCCCTCGCCCGGCTGCTACACCTCGATTAGTCTCTCAAGTGCAGCTCGTCCTGCCCGCTCTTGCAGCCTTCCGCGGAAAAGGTCAGGCTGCGTCGTTATTGGTAAATTAATGCTTACATCTCTCTCTAGGCGCTCCCATTGGTCTAGTTCATCCGGTTCTCGGTATGCAATCGGCGCGGTGGGTTGAAGATGTATTCCCCGCAATCCAGCAGCCCGAGATGTGCTGGAGCGTTTGGGGACCGAACAAGACCTTGGATCAATTCAAGAACGTCCAGGAAATTTGGGAAATCTTTGCCAACGGCGAGCGCATAGCGGTGAATCAAGATGGCACCGAAACACACATGAAGCCTCCGCTCAAGCGTGTTGAGCAATTCTTTAAACACAAGTGGCGCACATCGGATTCAAAGCAGGCGCGGGAATAGGGAAATCATGCGCAACACTCTACTCACGGTCTCCTGGCTTTAGGCAAAGCAAAACCTCAAGAACACCTGGGAGCGATTCCGTGAAATACCGGAGTGGATAGATCGCGAGTCGACTACGCGGCGTACATCTTCCGAGGTAGTTATCGCAGAGCTCGAAGATCTGCGTTCACGCGAGGATGGGGGCGAGCCCCGAGGGATTAACTGGCTAGTAAAAGAGTTAGCCGAGAGGTGCAAGAAGGTTTGCCCTTCAGTTGCTACTGCAGCACGTCCGAGTCTAAGTTTTATTGCAGGCTGCTGCAGCACTTCAGCAATCATCCTCAAACTCTGTTCCAGATGGCTCTGGCGGGCAGCCGAGGAAACGAGCAGCTGCCATAGATGCACGACGTCAGGGAACAGACAAAAAACAGAAGATAAACTAGTCGTATTCTCGTATGTGAACGCACAGTATATTCTTATATCGCTTCTCAATTTGTATCCTTATTTTGTACATTATCTTTATAATTATTCCTCGATTCAATTCATCTGAGACAGGAGGGTTGAGACATTCATCCTCCTCTTGCCTTCCTCCCTACCTGCGCATTCAGATGGGAAGTCCAAAGCTGTGGGAGGTACGTATTGGACTGTCGGAAACTCCGAGCTTCAATTGATATCATTTAGATTATTGGGCCAGCAGCCGAAACAAGGTCATTGCTTAATCTCGCCACTATTGAGGGCTTCCGAGCAAATAATCGAGGACTTCGAACTCTAGTCATCGGTGTCGATGCCAGGTACGTAGTCACAACCTCGATCTTGCATTGGCTATAGTCTGGATCTCTGTAGCATTTGAATAAATGCGATTGTCGCTGCGCTTCAAGCTGCCAACGTTTTTAACCCAGGCCAGGGAGGCCAAAGGCTTGTTCTCGAGAAAATGTTCTACCAATTCAGCAATTTCTCGTTGGCCCCGCTTACAATGGTCTGGATTTTCGATGGCCCGGGGCGCCCACCTATTAAACGTGGTACCAGAGTAATTTATCGTCCTCCATGGCTCGTACAGCACTTGAAAACAATGATCACCGCCTTTGGCTTTTACTTCTACGACGTGAGCAGGCTGATCATTTTTAAATCCTTCTTGCTCTTCAGTTTACTCATCAAAGACCGTAGGCACCAGGAGAGGCTGAAGCGGAACTAGCACAGCTCAACGAGAATGGTGATATCGACGGAATTATTACCGAAGACAGTGACGTGTTTTTATTTGGTGCACAATGTGTGATTCGTACCCAGGGGTTTGTTCATTTCTTTTTCACGCCGCCAACAGCACATTAATTCCGTTCAAAGGCCATCTGTTCAGCACAGCTCTTTGATTTTTACTTCCGAGTCTATCAAAAACACAGATGCTGTTTCATTGGACCAGGATGGCCTCATTTTGTGTGCCCTTCTCCTCGGGGGTGACTACGATTCTGGTGTAGCAGGAGCCGGAGTCACAGTTG
This sequence comes from Mycena leptocephala, assembly GCA_029378395.1. Taxonomy (NCBI): domain Eukaryota; kingdom Fungi; phylum Basidiomycota; class Agaricomycetes; order Agaricales; family Mycenaceae; genus Mycena; species Mycena leptocephala. The sequence goes on from JARJLF010000340.1 coordinate 10,315, forward strand.
CCCATGCTCTAGCAGCCGAAGGCTTCGGCAAGGATCTCGTCACGATCCTGAAATCCTTCCAGGGTGCGGAGCTTGGCCGTCGTCTCACTGTTTGGCGCAATAGTCTTCGACAAGAATTGCGAACAAATTCCTCGGGGCACCTTGCAAAGCGTCAGCCGAAGCTAGCTAATAGCATCCCGGATACATTCCCTGACATACAAGTTGCTGAGCTATACCTTTGACGTCTAGGTCACCTGGATTCACTGGACCCAAACCAGTTGCACAGCTCTGGCGACCCGTCGAACCATCTATTCCTCAGCTATCTGTGTTCTGCTCGACTCATTTTGGATGGAATGGCGACCAACTGCTGAAGAAACTGAATTCTACTTTGTGGCCTGCTATCGCTTTCAGAATGATATCTTCGGTGAGAAATCCGAGCTGCTGCCATCTATTGGCTGACAAGCATTTAGCCTTACGTTCTTTGCGAGCGAACCACGAACCTACTGGTATCACCAACAACCAGGGCCCGGATTTTGAAGCACTTTCCGCTCACAAAGCATCATTCCGCATTTGCTGATTCTGCCAGCCTGGAACTGCATCGTGTCCGGGTGTCCACAGACAATTTCATCCAGTTGGCGTCTCTAGACAACCTCCCGCAGACCGCCGAGGCCAATATCAACTCGTTTCGATCCCAAAAGTGATTCTTTGCAGTCGCTATGCGGGATGCAGCCCTACCCTCCACCAATGTACGCCAACATTTTGTGCAATTGTCAATTGAATACCGATGTCTACCCTCTTGCAGTTGACCCATATTCCCGCCTCAACGAATTCATCAGACGATGAAATGTCAACTGATCCTGGCGATGACGGTAGTGTCATTGATGTTATTGACTCAGATGAGGAAGATCTGGCAAGGGCGCAACGTACATTGATGGACGAAGGGATCATTGACCTGAGCATTGACTTCTAAAGAATCGGTTCCCTATTCTTTACTTTACTGGATCATGTTGCCATAATTCTTCTACTATTCTATCAGGTCAGGCTTCAGGACTACTATCCATGTTACTGTCAATGTGAGGCATGCCTGTAGCGCATCCAAGCGGTTTATAATTCCGTATTAATTGGACAGATTGGGGACAAGAAATAATATTTACCGGCACAATTGTGGATTCTAATCTGGTATTAGAACGGCCTGGCCGGAGCTCTGGCAAACCACTGCATGAAATAAGTTAGACGCACGGGGTCATGGACGACAATAGTCCAAGTAGCAGCCCCCAAGTTCCCAAATTTTTGCTTCATCGTTAAAATTGGCAGACAACCGCAGAAGTGAACGCTAAAATTCCACTCTCACTGTGAAAATTAGAGAGCAGAAATATATTTGAATGTGTTGATTGAATTATCAGAAAACACCAAAGTACCACCCGAAGCGAGACCAAATACCACCCGAAATACATAGACACACTTCCACAATTAAGAGAGACAAGAAACGACCAAGGAAGAGGGAAAGGGTCGGAAAACTGAGGTTATTCGCCTGCCCTTGAGCCACAACCATCAAATGCAAAGCCATTCACCGATGACTGGCCAACATGCGAGCAAGACAGTCCTCCAGCTGCGGACCTCGATCTTTTTGGTTGGCCTGATTCAGCGGAACGCAGCTGATATTGCATGCACCGTCGTTCGCGTAGTCGAAAATGGTAAGAAATTGGACTCCCAGGCTTTCGCTGGTGAATGCCAAAGTTACAAAAAACAACATATATATCAACCCTGGCTGAGAATTTGGACATTTGAAGCAGGGAAAAAATTTCAAGTTCGACCCTGAACCGAACTTGAACCTGATGCTCGCGGGGAGCCCAGGTCAATAATTTGAGTGCGGCACAGGCTCCGTACCGATTGCTCGTTCCACGCAGAGAGCGCACTTGCAGCGTGACGATGAGCACAAGCTCAAGAAAAAAAATGGTTTCTAGTGGTACACCAATTAACGGCTAATGGAACCATTTGCAGGTTGAAAAAATATAACTGAGGCTGGCCGACAAAGCTTGAGTGACTCGTTGGCATCTCGGAGTCTTCAAATTTAAGATCAACGAGTTCGAAAACTTACCAAAATCCCTACACCGCTAAGCTGGAATGCTAGAGGATCGTCGGAGCGACGTATCCGAAATCAAAGCTACCGAATGAAAGCTTATCTCGTGAATACCACTGTTCATCTATTTGGCCGTTCTGGCAATGAAAATATTAATACAGACTCTTAAGACGGAGGTCATACTATGGATGGATTACTGCAGTGACACGGATAAAGAGGCGTAAAAGTTCGAAGCTAATATGCCATAAGAGAGTTCACGAAGGTGGTAATTAGGAATCACGGCTGAAAGCAGTGCATCAGGATCTCGACTAGGGCAGTTTCAAGATGACGCACCAGTTCTCTCTTCACCGGCGTGGGTGGGCGCATGTAGACGCTGAACACATAATCTTTGTGTCGCTCTTTCAAAGAAGTTGTCATGACTTCGAACGCAGTCATATTGGAAAGCGATTTTTCTTGGCGTTATTGGGCCTATCGAACTTCCATTGCAAAGATTCCAACGCCAGATTAGCTGTCTTTGTCTGGCATCCATTCGCAATGATTCGTAAAAAGTCCGTGAAAGTGATAGAGGAATTGAATTTGTATGGGCCTAATTCGGTGGTTTGGGGGGGAGGAGCCTTTGCGCTAGATTTCCTCACATTCAGAACAGGGGAGGGGGTGTTTCGACGTAGAGGTAAAAGGACATTTCAACAGAGTCTTCATCTTCGCTGACGTCGACCGCAGGCAGGGAACGCTTGCGCTTCTTAGCTTTCTTTGGAGAAGAGAGAATCTGGACGGATTCGGAGGAGTCGGAGTCGAGAGTAAAAACGTTTTCATCTGCTGCACGCTTGGTTTTCTGGCGCTTTGAGGTCGAGGCTGTCAGTTCTTTTATAAGGGAAGGCATGGGAGAATAGCTATTCTGTTGCTTGGAACCACTAGACTCAGGCTTATAATGAAACCAACGATTGCGCACTTGTGAATGAGCCGCATTAGCACGCGCTGTCTGCAGGCCGCAGGCACGCACCATCGGGGCTAACTCCATAACAGTATCCTCGACATCCTGCTGTACCTGTTGGACTTCCTTAGTTCTCGCCATAAAAGGCCCAGGATGCGTCGAGAGGGAAAGCAGAAGAGAGACAGAAGGAGTACGTGTTGTTTGTGCGCCCAGCGCTGCCGAACATCCAAATTTGGACAAATCCGTTTTGGGAAGCCGATCAAAAAAAAAAAATCTCAGCAGTCTCATCCTTTTTTGGAACAGCTGTAAGCGTCTCCATCAAACTTCAAGCACCGCATCAAATTTCAAGAGCTCCCATCAAATTTGAGAGAGTGCCGTCAAACCCCACGCCGCAAACGGAATATCTCTGTGTATTAGACAATATATATTGCAGTTAATATGTCTACTGCTTGTCCCATTTGGACGACACCTTTTTTTTCTCTAATCCCCATCCCACTCCGCACCGCGCGCGATGTCCCGCACAGGAGCAAACGCGAGTGGCGGTGCCTGTCCCCGGCGATCAAACAACGGTGGCGGTGTGTACGCTGTCATTCCATAAACGCTCGTGGCCACGTGGAGAACTCAACTTGCTGAGCGCTGAGCATTGATTTGCGGACTTGCTCTCGACTCTGGTAGGTTACTCTGCTCGGCGCTCACTTACAAGTCCAAAGCTAAGTCTGACCGACTGTCACTGCAGTGAGGCTTTCGGTCGGCATGGTGACAGAACGACCCAATCGGCGGACGACTGCGCTCGACCCTCAATCATCAACTGTGGTGCGTGCCTATGACCGTGCTGTATCTTTGATGCCATAACAGAAAACAGGTAAGTGGCATATGCCGAAAGATGTCCGATCCGAAAGTCCGGATTTTGGCTGTTTCCGTCCTCAGGGTTTTGCGCCAAATCCGTCCGCATAAGGATCGGAACCTCTGTTTTTCGACCAGTTTCGTCCGCATAATGGATCGGACTTTGAGACACGAGAGGGTGTTTTTAGGTATTTTTGGAGGTGCTTGGCGGGGATGATGGTCTGTTCATGGGATTTTCTTATGTCTTCTCAACCTGGCATCTAAAAACTTGGCAAATTTAATAATTTTGGGTGAAACCGTCAGCATATTGGATTGAACATCAACACCCATTGGCGAGTTCCGTCCACGCTTGGGATGAGACATAGTGGTCTTTTTTGGCGGATTCCGTCCGCATAGTGATGAGACATTTGGCCTTTTTTGAGACCAATTCCGTCCGCATAAGGATCAGACATCATTCGAGGTATGCCACTTACCTCAGAAAACCCAGGGCCCGATGAAGAGTATCCTCAAGACAAACTCTATCGTCAGCGCCGGTGAAACGAAGTTCACAAACGAAGGAACGTTATCCGAACAATTCCCGTCCACCCCGTCCCTGCGTGTTCGCTTCGCCGTCGATTCCCGGATGCGACTTATAGACAGCGAGGCCGAGGACGTCGATACTGCCGTTTCCTGTGGGCGTGACTCAGGTTATAGCGACAATATTAGGTCTGACGCGTTCCCTACCTCGTCCAAGCCCGACTCCCAGATACGAGGTTCCGCCCCGGCGGATGACGCTATGGGTATTAATAACGACGATGATATGGGAATGACGGAGGCTGAGACTCAAAACGGGCACTTCTTCTATCCGTCTGTTGTTGCAGCTCTCCGCGCAGCAGACCAGTTGCAGTGCTCCGCTCCGAAGGCCTCGCGGATTCTTGCTCATCATGGCGAGGATTTCGGGCGTCGTGCGACTTATCCGCTATCCAAGAATGAGGGCCTCGGAGCAGACAGTGTGGACGACATAAACGCACACTTGAAGACGTTGGCCTTGGGCAACTCGGAGGGGCCGACGGACTTAATGGACATGGCTCTTTAATTTCCTCGTTTGCTCGTTTCTTCTTCTTCTTTATATTTGATCCCTTGGAGATGGTACGGATGATCGATTAAACTATGTACACTACCGTTTCTTTGTTCGTCCTATCCTCTCTCCCCATCCACAATCATCATTGCTGAACTTCGCAGATACAATACGCGAGTCGCCGTTGAGAGTAAATTTTGGGCCGTTTCGACCGTTTGATGCTCTGATTTGAATGCAAAAAGCCACACAATCATCTATCTCACATGGATATACCTTTTGTATTCAATCCCATTCAACAAACAGCCGAAGAAGCAAAAAAGCAGTAGACATCAAACAAGGGGCACTTGAGGAGTGGGAGGCCCTAGAGGTCAGCCAGAGGTACCTCTACAGAACTATACAAGACAATTAAAACACGGCAGAACATCTATTATCCAAGCGGGTAACCATTGTGCTTGAATGCCAACAAATTTGTCCGAGTGTTCTGCGGAGATAACGGAGCAATTTTGTACACCCTTTTTTTTTTTTTTTTTCGCCGCCGAATCGTTTACCCGATGCCCGGTGATTCGCTTTCGGGAAACGTCGGTGACCGCGTGTGCGTACATTGGCAAGGAATTTCTGCAATGATGCACGAATCTGCAGGTGTAGTGGGCGAAAGAGCAGTCAATTCCTGAAACTTCTTCTAGCAACCACCCCCCTCCCCCCCGTGGCTCAAGCTTAAGGATCTCGGCGTCGGCGTCGGCGCCTCACTAGAGCCCATCCTCGCCAGTGCTATTACCAGCACTAGGTCAACAACCAGTTTTTTTTCAACCGTTTGAACGCAAATTGTGGCACAATAGAGGTGCATTCAAATGGCGGGCATTTTGAAAAGAGTGACCTGACAAGTGTCGTTGTAGCCGATGTTGATGGGAATGTGCCCTCCTCTGAACTTTGTTCAGCTGCTCTCAAACACATGCAGAAGGCTGGTTCAAACTATGTTGAAATTCCTCACGATCCAAACCCTGTGAACGAGTTTTCAACAACCCGGACCTCTTCCCCATGATGTACCCCACTTTTTTCCCATATGGCCTGGGTGGCGTTGAAGACAAACAGCGTGTTAACCCGCTTGGATTCAAACAGCACATCAAACATTTCTTCAATCTCGCAGATCGGCGATTTCAAGAGCATTACTCATTCCTATTCACCGCTTTCAACATGCTTCAGCGGGCAACCCTGCCCTTCCAAGGGTGATGGCAAAACGGTCGGTAGACCGATTAAAACCGAAGCTGCCGAGCGGCAAAACCCTCGGCAATCTGAGGCCATTTTCGGCGAAATAAAACCCTCGGAATGACCAATTTTTCATGCCTTGTGGAACTGCAATAATGGCTTAAATACAAGGCCATTGAAGCACGTGTTTCAAAATGAATGGAAAACACAATAATATTGTAGTATGACCTCGCATCCAGTCCCGATAGGGACGTCGAGGGTTCTGTTTGGTAGACGCGGGCACTATAAGACCCAAACCGGGTGTTTTTGCTCCGGTTTATAACCCAGTGAGCGGGTCAGGATGACCCAGTCAACAGTGTGAAACCACCCGTGTCCGGCCGACAGACGGGTGAAAAGTGCACGTTACAGCCGGGTTGCATTCGGGTGACTTTGACTATTTTTCTTTTGCTTTTCACCCAGTCCCCGAGCCAGTTTTGCATAGTTATTCTGACCCGTTTACCAGGTGTTTTCGAAACCCGGTCACCGGGTTTAAACCAGGTTGTACTCCTCTGCTTACATGGTCATTTTCACTTGTGTCACCCAAACAAAAGATGAAATAGCAGATATAATTGGAGGTACATATTACAACAGAATCAGGGGATAGGAGGGAAGGAAATCCGACGGACAAGATGAGGAACATGACAAACCATCTACATAAACTGAGAGTTGGAATCCAGGTGCAAGACTGGGGAGAGAAGAATACTTCACTGCATGATGGGTGACAGGTCACGCTTTTCAAAATGCCTGCCATTTGAATGCACCTCTATTGTGTCAGGTCATGCTTTTCAAAATGCCAGCCCTTTGAATGCACCTCCATTGCGTTGGCTCATGCTTTTCAAAATGCCCACCATTTGAATGCACCTCCATTGCGCCAGGTCATGCTTTTCAAAATGCCAGCCATTTGAATGCAGCTCTATTGCGTCAGGTCATGCTTTTCAAAATGCCAGCCATTTGAAATTGAATGCACCTCTATTGCATCAGGTCATGCTTTTCAAAATGCCTGCCATTTGAATGCAGCTCTATTGCACCAGGTCATGCTTTTCAAAATGGCAGCCATTTGAAATTGAATGCATCTCTATTGCATCAGGTCATGCTTTTCAAAATGCCCACCATTTGAATGCACCTCTATTGTGTCAGGTCATGCTTTTCAGAATGCAGCTCTATTGCGCCAGGTCATGCTTCTCAAAATGCCAGCCATTTGAATGCACCTCTATTGTGTCAGGTCATGCTTTTCAAAATGCCTGCCATTTTAACGCACCTCTATTGTGTCAGGTCATGCTTTTCAAAATGCCAGCCATTTGAATGCACCTCTATAGTGCCAGGTCACGCTTTTAAAAATGGCAGCCATTTGAATGCACCTGGATTGTGTCATGCTTTTCAAAATGCCTGCCATTTGAACCAAGAGGTGAGCAATGGAGGACAGGTCCACGATCTGAAGATCGCTCACCTCTTGGTTCACATGGCAGGCATTTTGAAAAGCATGACCTGACACAATAGAGATGCATTCGTCAAAAGGCTGCCATTTTGAAAAGCGTGACCTGGCGCAATAGAGGTGCATTCAAATGGCTGCCATTTTGAAAAGCATGACCTGGTGCAATGGAGGTGCATTCAATGGCTGGTATTTTGAAAAGCATGACCTGATGCAATAGAGATGCATTCAATTTCAAATGGCTGGCATTTTGAAAAGCATGCGAGATCCACACTTGGGAATGGGGATGATGTCATCACAGCAGCTATTGCAGCCAAGAACCTGTTAAACGAGAAGAATTTGCTGATCAAACGTCGACTTCGAGCTGCAGAAATTGATGAATAAAGAGCCCTCACCGATTCCAGCCATCTGAAAGGATACCAAGTGCTTTGTGTACGACCCTAGAAGAAGAAGCAAAAAAAGCACGTGAACAAATGAAAGATTCGGTCCGGCATTCAGACTCACCGTGGTCATCTCTCCGCCCATACCAACAACTGTGTTTCGCACTCATTATCAAGCACACTTTGAATGATGAACAAACCCGGGCATTTCTTCTGTTGGCTGATAAAATTGGCTGGGAACTGGAAAGTGGTCGAAGGAGCCACCAATATCTCTGTTATGTACAGGACCTGGCAGGAAGGGCAAATCAGTTATCTTCCAGGCATGGAAAGAATTTTATGCAATTACCGGACGCTCGGAACGGTTGCGTTTGACAACGCCAACTGGAGTTGTGGCTAGCGATATAGGTGGATGCACGATCCATTCAGAACCAAGTTTACACATTTAACCTGCCAAGATGAAATCTACTCCAAGTTTACGAACAAATCTGGAGGAACGTATCTCACCTTGGAGACTCTCATACTGGATGAAGTTTACTTTCTGAGTGCAGAGGATCTAGCTAGGCTTTCAGAATATCTCTCCATGGGAAGGTGTAACTGATTCTATATGCGGGGGTTGAATTGGGCAACGTGCGGTGATCCATGTCAACTACCACCACCCGGAGGGAATTCGCTATTTGACCGTGGCTTGTTCAGTGCTATGCAAACGATCATCTCAACGACCTACATGAAAGTGTTCGCCAAGATGTGAAAGGTGTCCAGATCTGGCACCAAGTCGAGCATGTTGTTGTCTTAGAAGAGATCATGGGTCAAAAAAATGACCCCTTATTGATTAGCATTCTCAAACGACTGCGGAAGGGTACATGCAGTGCGGAGGACAAGTCTATCCTCGACAGATATGTGTTGTCAGGTCCAGAATGTAGTGACGAAACCAAAGCACTCACCAATATTCGAAGGTGGGTTGACAATCCAGGACATGCGTGCCCATTGATAGTATATACAAATGCAGCGCGGGATAGCCACAATAACAACGTGGCTGAGGCCTTCGCGACGGCAACAGGCCAAGAATGCCATCTTTATCATTCGATGGTCACTCGGGGGCGAGGCCGTAAACGGCGGCAGCTCGCCGGCCTAGTCACTAAGGCGGCGTGGTCCCTACCTGTTCAAGAAGCCAATGAGCTTGGTGGAAAGGTATTATTCCACCGAAATCGTGTTGTTTGTTACTCACTGAATATGCAGGTGCCTTACGTGCCTGGAATGGCGGTGTTCTGCACTGATAATCTGGCAACTGAGCTTGGGATATCGAACGGCAGCCCAGGAACCCTCGTATCCATCAAATACGAGTAGATTGACAGCTGCCGCTATCCCATATCTGCTGAAGTCGACTTCAGAGCCTACACAAACAGCGACCCAAACTCACCACATCCGCATCGAGTCATACTCAAACCCATCACCAACACAATCCACTTCTGCCTCCCCAATGCAGAAAAAACCTACAGTGCGACTCGTTCTCGCAACAATAATTTTGACTAGTCATGCTATGCCATCATTTCACCCCGCAAAAAGTTTGTGCCAAAGTGCCTGTAGAGGGAGGAAAAGCGGCCTACCGTCGAATGTGCTTGTGTCGGAGTTTGAAATTAGCGGTGCGTTGCCGACCACCATTATGAGGCACAGTGTCTATTCAAACCTTAAATATGTCAAGTGCTACCTTATCCCTGCTGAACCCAGCTGAAATACACTGGTGATGGGTTCCATTGTGAAGCATGTGGTTCAAAATGGCTCCCTTATCCATGGGCAGCCCGATTCAATAGGAGGGGCCACGAGACATGCTTTGTATCGCGAGACATTTCCATTCTGAGTAGGTGCATCGGCACCCAACTGGAATACAAGTCTGTAATCCGATCCAATTGAGTATTTGTGTGGTTCCTAATACCCTGCAGTAACCAACAGACTTCAACAAACGAGGTACGAGTTTCACAGGTTGAAGGAGAGACCAGCTCATAGGCCAACCGTACAATATAAGTAGTTTCCGAGCAAAATGGACACTGACACACTAGTTTCCGGTCAATTGTAAACTTCTTCCTAGCTGGGTAGGTGACACATTTGGACATTGTATCCCCCAAGCACGGGAAGTTTTTTCAAAATTTGAACGCTAGAAACATCCTTGACAAATGTGTCCAACAACATATTAGTTTTTGGCTTCGAGCTGCATTTTTGAGGAGATGTTCTCGACTCAGACAGAGTACCCATGAAAGCAGTTACAGAGAGCCCAGATCACAGTGGAAAAGCACGGAAAGAACATGAAAAAGAGCGAGAAGTGAGTGCCAGCTTGGTCCGGCAAAATTCGAACTCCGCTCAATATCCTGAAACTGAGCTCAGTATCGGAATATTTTCGCACTTTGATTGGTGATGTATCGAAGGAGGCGTATTGGATGCCAAAACCTGATTCCAGCACTTCAAAAGAATTGCGGAATTTGTGCTTCAGTTGAAGTAGTGTGGGTGGAGTTTCAACCGACTTTCTCTCAAGTTCGACCTCGCGCCCGATTTTTTCTGGGTTAAATTTCTTGTAACTTGGTAAGGAGACTAATTTGATGCCAAAACTTGATTCCAGCACCTCAAAGGAATTGTGGAATTTGTGCTTCAGTCGAAGTAGCGTGGGGGGAGTTTCAACCGATTTTCTTTGAAGTTCGACCTGGCCTCCGATTTCTTCTCGGTTAAATTTCTTGTAACTTGGTGACGGGGCGTATTGGATGCCAACCCTTGATTCCAGCACCTCAAAAGAATTGTGGAATTGAGTCGGAGTAGCGTGGGCGGGGTTTCACCCGATTTTCTCTCCCCGAAACATTGTTCGTACTGAGTAATCCGAACTTTGAATGCGGACATCAGCTTATACTTTTCGGGTGCTTCGGTCCACCAAAGTGGATGCACTGAGTGCAAACAAAAATGGGGTTTCAAATCGGCCTGCTCAGGATAGCCAGCAAAATTTCAAAGAGAACTACCGAATCAGATTTGCCCTATACCTACTTCGTTCTCTCAGAATAAAAAATTCGACGTTTTCTGAGAAATTGAGTCCGTGGAATCATCGGTCAATTTACGTCAAAAATGCTCAAAATGGCGATCTTGCATCGAGCATTGCGAGCTCAAAACACCTTCGATCCAGGTCAATCAAAGCATGAGTGAGGTTCATTTTCTGAGTACTTTCAGACTGTATACACCATTTTGCATACACGATGATTCCACGGACTCAATATCTCAGAAAATGCCGAAATTTTTTATTCTGAGAGAATGAAGTAGATATCGCTCCCGCCTGGAAGGTGTGTGGTTGTGGCTGGAAACAAGGCAACATCAACGTCACTGATGTGACCGGTGTCACATGGGCCGGCATATTCCCCGCATGGCAGTTGCAACTGGTTGAAAAGAGGATGGCAGGAAGTTTGCAATTCATTGGGGAAAAAGGTAGGCCGAAATAAGCTTCGCCTTTCTTTCGGGATCCTCCTCAATTCTTTGCCTCTGTTAGCTTTTCCCTTCTCTTTTCTCTTGCGCTCCATGTTGTGAATCCTTTCTCACTCACAAATATGGATTACTCCAACCTCGCCGAGGTATAAAAGAATATATAAGAGACTGCCGAGGCAACATGCAACTGTAAAGTAAACCCCCAGTCAACCCTTTCAGTTCGAAAGGGTCGCTCCATCTGATGGAAAACTGGATGATGGAAAACTGGATTATCTCGACATGGGCCCTTTAATCGCCGCAGTTGACCTGTCCCTAGCCAGTGGATGTAGTTGCTCACATCAACGGCTGCCCACGCGGAAGTTAGATTTAACCTGCTGAAGAACCTGCATCCACGTGGCCCAGGGATTATCCAGTCATAAATAAATACGCCGCATTTCCCGGCTCTTATGTTGCCGATGCTTTTCTCCACTGTTCCCTCCTCAAAATTACTCGTCTGGAATTGCTTGACTGTTCTGCGTCACTTTCTTCCCATGTTGTGATCTGCTTTCGTTGCAGCTTAAATTCGTTTACTCGGCTCAAAACTTAAACTCATTTACTGTTTCCATGTTCCCTCGGTCCGCCCGGACATTGCTGTGCATCCGATTTGCATACGATTCTCGGAACTAAAATGCACAGGGACTCAGGATAATGTTCTGCCCCGGACGACCAACTACATTCCTTCTGTCTCCCGGTCTATCCCCGTTTTTTATATCGAACTTATAATGCGGATGAAAGTCCACCGATTTCAATAGGCCAACACCATGTTTCGGGCTTGAGCCTGGAGTTCATTTGCAATCTCCACATGTCCCGGAAAGAAGGAAGCGGCTGTCTTGTTTCCCTATCGAATTTAGGGATGGAAGTGTTCATGGAGTTGACCCATGGCCTCCAGGTGGCTCATGCACGTACTTTTTCATCGGCGAAAATCCTTCGATTGCCATAACTGCACCCTTCCCATTTCTGGCAATTGCCAGCTTGCTCACTCCGCCAACAACCAGATCCACCATCCATTCGAGAACTAGTGCAAGACAGTGCCCACTCACATTGCGCTCTGTGCGCTGATGGTTCACCCAGACTGCCTTCTTGTGAACTGACTTGGTCATTTTGACCATGCGTGAGAAAATGACGTCCGTAGTCTTGACCTTGCTGTCATGCTCCTTGGTGATGTTCGGTTCTCCGTGACAAGGACTTTGCCGGGGCTCAGCCCCTTGAATGCAGCTCTATTGTGTCAGGTCATACTTTTCAAACCATTTGAATGCACCTCTATTGCATCAGGTCATACTTTTCAAAATGCCCCCAGCCATTTGAATCATCTCTATTTTGTCAGGTCATGCTTTTGAAAATGCCAGCCATTTGAAATTGAATGCATCTCTATTGTGTCAGGTCTCTTCTGAATGTGAATCTGAGATCTGAGAGACTTGGCATCCTAATTTTGGTGCCTGAGTCTAAGCTGAGTCGTTTGAAGCGTCAAAGACCCGTGGGAACAAATTCAAACTCCGAAGTTTATGTAATAACACCGATCTCCAATCAAGCCCCACGCGGTTAACTACAGACTACCCCCGTTCCGGGTCCCCTAATGGAGGCGGAAACCAAATCCGTCAAGGTGACCACAGAGTTGAAAGATTCTGCGCGCCTCCTCGACATCTCCCTTTTCCCAAGTGAACATGAAATGAGTCAGGCGGATTGGATGACTTCGTACAATTCTTTCTTCAAGTTCATCGAGCGGTTACGACTGGGCTAAGGTCGTTAAGGCAGATTGTAAAATTCAATCAACGAACGTCCCCGCTAACCACTGGTTCGCTGCGCAGAAGCCATGAAGCTTGTCCAAATTCAGCTGCGGTATGTGGGCGGCGGTGCTATTACATAATGGGCCATCAATTTACCTGCACCCCTTTGTTGTTGTTTTCCTTTCAGATACATTATGTAGATACAAAAATTTGTAAGTAAACTTGCCCGTCGTCCTTCCAATTCCACTGTATGTTTAGAATTTGTACGTTTACAATTTGCCCGTTTGCAATTTGTCTGCCTTGTCGTAGAACATTAGATGAACTTGATGAAGAGGTACACACTTCGGTCATGAAAGAACATTTTGCCATCTGAAACACATGACTTGCAACTAAACAGTGAAATACACCGCGCTCCGGGGTGATTGAAAGCCTGAGTTCAAGGTGGAGGCTACTCGACCCGTGTCTACGTAAATTAACGAGGCAGCTACTCATGTCCTTGTAGCATTTTATTCTGGAATGGAATCGTTTCACAGATCATCGGTTATGGCCGCTATAATCAGGACAGCTTTGACTGTAATAGTTAGGCCAAGTTTTTCGCCCCAAATAATGGTTTCGCGCCGCTTCATTCATTCCTCAAATTTGATCTGCTCGATCCAATCAATAAACTCGGCCGCATGGAGAATTTTTGGCGGTCGATTGCGAAGAACTAATGCCATCGAATAATGTGGCAGAAATACTAGCTGCAGGGCCGTGGCTGTCATCAGCGGCGCAGAATGGATCGTGGCGGCGGCGTCGTGATATCTGTCAAACTACGAACACGGTCGTCAAATAACCAGGACGGTGCACAAGAGGACATACCACTTCTTCCAAAGCCTGATTGCCCTTTTTGTATGCCTGGTCTTCCCAACGAGCACGAATATACAACTCTTTGAAATTCGGGTTCCGGACTGAATCATCAGGGGGTGAGTCCACTTTGTCGAAGCACCAGGCCCAACTGGGGGGATATGGCAAGGGATGTACGAGATGTGAGTGTTCGCAATCGGCCAAAGTTCATGGTAACCATGGTAATGTCTGATTTCCACATGATGGTGTTGGTGGTAACCCATGATCGGGATCACTGGGTTGGCTGGTTTACATGCGGCCATAAGTGGCGCAAGAGACAAGTTGCAAGAGTTACTTAGTCTCTTGTAGACAGACGCTTCAACAATGAAACTCGTGCCTCGTTCTTAAGACTATTTCATTCAATTCGACAGTGGGAGTAAGAAAAGATGAGAAGGAAATATGGTAGGGGCTCCTGTGCGCTGTTCGTCGTCGCGGGGGCCGTCCAGCTTGCCACGGCGGTGAGTATGAGAAATGGGTTGATCTACAAATGCTGGCAGGTGACTAGTCTCATTGGCAATGAAACTGCAACCGGGAGCTGAAAGCAGCGCGATCGTCTACTCGGAAGAAAACAAAATATAAAGAGATCAGATGACCGCCATAATTTACTGCTGGTGTGTAAGTGTGCGCGTCACCCTTTCACGCCCCGAGAATTGGGTTCCGATGCCGAATCCGAGAATGCAGTTTGTGGAATTTACTCGGCAACAGAATAATGTTTGGGGGGGATTAGTGGATCTTCCTTGGCGTTGTGGATTTTCTGGGCCGCGTTTAGGATTCCGGTCACGGTCCGAGTGCCCGAGGTCAGTCCTTTACATTCAGCGGCCGCGTTGACCTCTCTCAGTAACTACTGGTATGGCGACCACATTCTTCCAGACTTTCAGTCGACCAACTTGGACAGAAAGACCTTCACCATATCACTATATTCTATATACGGCACGGACAAACAATCCCTCATTTGCACGTTTCAGTCGGACTCGGCCGTCACTGCAGAATACTGGGTCTCTCCAACCACCATAAACGTCTCGGCATATCTAGGCTTGGCCAATGGGTCCGTTGAAAAGATCACAATCACAAATTTTGGCTTCGATGTAGAGTCATCTACTTATCTAACCACGAACGTTGCGCTGACGAAAATGCAGGTCAATCCACGGCGCCAAATTATCGTCCACCCTGATAATGAGAGCTCAATAACTCATGTTGCCCACTCAAACAGAGCACTTATTTTCTGTGTGAAGAGTCGCGCCCGAGGCGCATAATTTTCCAAACAGAGGATTCATATGAGGCTTTCGAGATCATCGATTTGCTCCGGATATGGGTCAGAAGCAAGCTCGCGGAGAAGGAGGAGTCTCCTTGTCAATGGCAAGCATAAGATGTTTCATGCGCCAGTAATTCACCAGGTTTCAGGGGTCACTGGAGTGAGCTTCACACAGCCGTATTTGGCCCGGAGGATCTCGCAGATGACGAGCTGACTGATGATGAGACTGATAGTGTCTAGTTCTCAAACACATTAGTCTCTCTTAGATTAGTGTCGTTTTTACCGATTGGGTTTGTTTGGAGTGCGAGCGGCTCTTATTATGTAGTTGCGGACTTTGAACTTGCCTCTTACAGCGCTGATCTCCTTGGCGCCGTTGATCTCCGCTCCCTCCTCTCCAATCCCAAACTCCTTAAGCCTCAATGCAGGCCACTTGGGGTCATCCTAATCTTAAACTTAGGTGGTCTGGAATCTCCCCCCAAAAAACACAGGTCAACTTAAAAACATCCGGTTTTCAATCTTTTGGGCATTTCGCCCTGGCTGATGGCGCATCAGTATATTTTGATCAAAACAATAGTGGGAACAGTTGCGAGAGTCCCTCTCAAGCATACCACAGCTTGGTTGACCAAAACATATGTCCTCAATGTTGAGATAGGTCAAACAATCACCTGACATTTCTTTTGGTCAGTTACATCAGCAAAAGCACAATTCACGCGCCATCTTTTGATCTTGTGATGTCGCGTAGCTCTCGTGGACGCGACTACGCGAGCCACGAGACCGCGAGACGGCGAGAGCTTCCGTTGCGAAGCTGTCAAGAATAGAAAATATTGTAGAGTATCTGTCTGTACTAATCTTACACAGTGAATAAGCTATGCAGAAATTCATGGGTATGGTGATCTACATATTTATTAACAAAGAAGGCACGAAATGCGTCGAGGGAATAAGAGAAGTGAAAGTCCTCGGGTAAAAGAGCAGACCCGTAAACAGGGAGCAGATGTGCGGCGCGCGCTATGCAATCGAGAGTGACAATGGCCAATGATTTGCGGCCAGCCTGCATTTCTGGAGTGACCACCCACATGCCGGTGTCGGGGTCGACGGCGTCGCCATGGAGACAATACCAATGGACCAGAGCACAGGAGTGGCTCTTACCGGTGGTGTCGGTGAAGGAAAAAAGAGCAGGACACGGCCGATGACCATGCCCTGCATCCCGGGAAGATCTGCATCAGTCTCAATAAAGACTGTGTCGCGGCGAGGATATAAGCCGTGCCAATTGGGATGGGAGCGGATTCGTTCGCGAGACATCCCGCCCACCCCGCAGAGATCACTTGGTGCATAAAAGCGGGCAATGGCAGAGTGATGGACATAGATGCGGCCGAGGAAATTGGGGCAGAGTTCAAGGGGAATATCTTCGTCATTTTCCGAATCGGGATGGAGCTGAGAATAGAGAAATCGGCGAAAAAGCGTGGGGAATGTGGGCTGCTGGATGTATGTAGCCAGAGGCTCGAGACGCCGGGGATAGTTACGTTCTAGACAACAGTCAGGTATGAGTCAGGTATGTCTCGACGGGCAGAACAAAAAGGAAATCTTACCATGAGTGACGGCGAGCTCGACAGAAGACAGCGAGCGTGGGCCAGGCACATCGCCACCATCGTCGTCTTCATCATCTGCCTCTGCATCGGGACCAGGAGCCTCTGGTCTTTCACCACGCATGCTCATTTCAGCATATGACAGCGCCGTGCCTGCCATCATACCCTGTTTTTGAATATGTTCCTGAGCGCCACAAGCCTGTCGAGTCGGCATATTGTGCGCAGCATCTGGATGAGTGCTTTGTACCGACTGGAACGACGCCATGGCTCCTTGACAGCTTTGATATGCTTCGACTCGGTGATCGAGGAACAGAGTCCGTTGGGGAGCCGAAAAGATGGATGGAGGGTACATAGTGGACGAGAGAATGCTGCCGGGGAGGGAGATGTCGACGCGAACCCCAGTTTGAATGAAGATGTCGCGATGATGGTGGAAGCGGGTCAGTGCTCCTTGAGCTCCTCAATGGTGTCCGAATTGAGAGAGTTTCGGCGGGCCAGATAACAGAAGTCCATAAAGATGCGACACATTTGACCATCTGCGGCGGGACATGGCCCGCAATCGCTGCAATATAGACCTGATAAAGGTATGGTGTGAGCTCCTCGGCGTTAATACATATGTAGTACGGGCTGCATACCTTCATCAAAGCCTTCGAGTCGTCGCCAGTCCACTGGGTAAAATCCCGACCATCTGGAAACCGACGCAAGCCGGGGAAGGAAGGAACCGCTGCGATGCTATTGTATCCATCATCATCAGTAAAGAAAGATGAGAATGACGCAGGCGGGACGTACCGATGATCAATGTCTGCAATGATCTCGAGCGCCCTAGATTCGCCATATGTAGTATGCAGATACTGGTTCACCCACTCAACAAGATGGTCTTTGAAGGTGCCTTTAATCACCTGGTGCAGCAGGTCGGGTGATAAGAGCTCATGAATGTCCGCACGAGGGAAGCCGTGTGTAAAAGGCTAGAGATTTTATCGGAAGACTACAGCAGAGGACAATGTTAAACTCACCACGACATCGGCGCGGATTCCAAACTCGTCCCATAAAGTCCCCGGATCGAAACAAGTGATCAGGAAGTCGGTCTTCTCATGGGTCCGGCGCCGAGCGCCTGGAGTATCGAGATGATGTGGTTTTGCATCGCACCTGATGAGAGGTCAGTCATCTGTATCAGGGAAGTATCGAAGACGAACTTGGGACACCAATTCTGGACAATGGAAGTGAGCCAGACCTGCTCGGGGTAATCTGCGATGTACGGCCCGAGGCCATAGATGGCTCGGCGGAAGTGGCCGTCAGGGCATTGATGACCTCGGGCGTTGTCATTCCCTGCTTGAGAGGCTCGAAGACCTGGGCTAGGCATGCATGGTACAGCTGGCGTACGAAGCGCTGGTACGTGGGTGACTTTCGGTGTTTCTTCGTTGCTGAACGATAATTGTGAGGGATCACCCATTGGGAGAGTAACTCGAGCTTACTTTTAGGTATAGGGAGGAAGGCGACAGGCAGCACACCATTCCCATGAGCACGCCGAGCGACTCCGGTGAGCACTCCTGGTGATTGGTAAACCGGGTGGTACTCTTGATGTCCGGTAGCCACGGAAACAATCGTTTTGTCACTGCCCGCCACGATTGGGACGAAGGTCGCGCCGTGTGTCGAGACGTCTGCCCGGGATATTTTGTCCTGCCATATATCTTTCAGTTCATGCACAAATGAATAGATAAATCAGCACTCACTGCTTGCGTCCAAGCCCAATTTGCAGACATCAAATTTGACCAAACACGTCTACCCTGACCGTCGAATTGCCGTACGGGGCATAATCAATTTTATCCGCAAAGTCAGGATTCTTCAGCTGCTGGTGGAGGACTGTCCGAGAGTCGCGCGCACACAGCTCGTATGTCTCGGTCATCCATTTTGGAGGTACCGGAGGTTGAGGGCCCGTGTAGCGTATCTGATAGACTTTCCACGGCGCGTCCCCGTGCTGAATCGAATCGATGGTGTCGTAAAGTTCTTGCGCCGTGCGCCAGGGTGGGCTGTCGCCATACTGAAGGACTTGCGCTGCCCAGAGATCAAGGGCCGTATTTATTTCCCCAGCAGAGCTTTGTAGCTGAACGAAATGAAAGTGGGCAAAGTCAAAGTCCGCGCGCGATTCAAATGGTGCAAATGACTCCGGCGGCTGTCCATCGAACTGACTGAGCGGTGGGGGAGCGCTGCCCGGGGCCAGATAGGTTCCATGACGGTCGCAGGGAAGGCCTATAAAATAAATCAAGTCCACGACTATTGCATAAAGAGGTTCAAGAACTGACCATTCAGTTTAGGATGGCGTATCTTAATGTGTCTGTGCGTATCATCTTCCTCTTCGTCGTCGTCAGAGACGGCGTGAACTCCCTATGAGCACTGTTGTGGTGGCGGGTACGCCCTCCTGAGTGGTGAAGCTGCGGGACAATCGGGACATTGGTAGCTTGGCATGTGGATGCAAACGGACTTGGAACAAACTCAGAATGGATCAGGTGAGACTAGGCAGTTGGATCACGAGCCACATATCAACTTGTGTCAAGTCCGCATACTTACCTCGAAAGAAAATCTCCTGGCTCCTCAATAATGCCCCCGAAAAAAAGTAAAGCCTCTACAGTAGGTTTTCAGCATGCATTAGCAGTAGAAGTACGACTAACCGTGATCACACAGGCTTCAGACCGTCCGGCAGCTCCACCAAAGGCTAAAGGAAAAAGAAAAGTCCCTGGAGTAAGCTTCGAGCATAATTGAAGCGTAAAATCTGACACAACGACAGGGACATGCAGGGGGTGCAAACTCGGACTACGAAGAAAATGCTGCCCCTTCCAAACGTCGTCGTCAGGCAGCCGTTGTCGCCCCGCGCTCACCACTCCCTGCCCGCGAAGGGCGTGGAATCAACGAAAGGCGTGGTATCAATCTCAATATTGCCGTACCCGATAAGTCCAGAGCGAAGCGCAGCTCGGCTGAGGTGCCCATGCCAAAAGCCGCAAGGAAGCTAACCTTCGCGAGATTGCCGAACTCGAGCGATTGAAGTCGAGAAGCTTGCGCAGATGGAGCTTGACGAGGAGGAGGAGGAGGAGGAGGAGGAGGAGTCCATGATAAACACTGTTGCGGATCTGGAGCGCATGGACACCATTGCGTTCGCACGTAACGGGGCTCTCATGGACGACGAGCTTGCAGATGTCCTCGACAATTTTCCGATGATGATGTCAGATGATGGGCCATACATCCCATGTCGAACTCGCAGATGCAGGTGGCTCTCAGGTCGGGTTGGAGGCAACCGGCCAGACTCTCGATGACCCTGAGTCTTCGAGTTCTGAATCGAGGTATTCTTTCAGTTTTCCTTCGTCTTAAAGCCAGTGGCTCATCGATTCGCAGTCCAGGCCGTTGTGAAGCGGCCCCAACCCAAGAAGAAGAATGGCGGGGCCCGCGAGTCCATCGAGGCGACAAAGCAAGAGCTCAAGAAGCGGCAGAACATTGCTACCAACAGGTGAGATACTTATATTTGCGGCGCAGGTCTGATATGTTGTTGTCGTCCTAGTAAATTGCAGCCTATGCAGCTCTTTCCTCATGGGATGGACAAAGATTGGCGCAAGCAACTCAAGGCGAGCGCCGAGGCCGAGAGTTACAAACCAAGCAAGAAAGCCTCCAAGTCGAAGGCAGACGACGATGTTTTTGTTGGAGGGCTGACAGACTGGGATAGTGCGGGTCACAGACCGTCAAGTTCCAAGGGTAAAAAGCCTCTCAAGGCTGTCACGTTCACAGGCGCTAACTTGGAACGGAACCAAAATCGAGCGAATGATGTGAGTCAACGGCGATCAGAACTTATCGATGCTTACCAAATGTCTCTCAGAACGTCGTCTTCGTCGATAGCAGCGACGATGGCCTCCCCCCGTACCCTGCCCCAAAAAAGAAGGCCCAACGCAAGCATATCAAGGCCGAGCCCGGCTCTCAACCGCAGCCATTGCAGCCGCAATCCAGCGTAATGACCGTCGCCACCCCAAGCCCCGACATCCCGTCTGATATTGCCGCCTCCTGGGATCGCAAATACCACCCAGCGCTCCTTCTTTTTCTAGCGACCTCGCCTAGTGCCTGGGACATTACGGCAGCCCAAATTGCCGCAGTTTTCCACGAAACATACCCCGACAGCTCGTTCGACATACTGGCCGCGGGAAACCGTGTAATGAAACGGGTATGCTACACATCCATGCGTGAATCACTTTGACATTTTGCCTCAGTCTCGGGATCGTTTGAATAATGGTCGCTCCTGGTTCCCTACTCAGGCCCACATAGTCGTCGAGGAATTTTTTGAGCAGGAGCGCTTTACCGAACTCAAGCCGTCCCTGAGGAAGCAGAAGATTGCTCAGTATGCGGCCGAGGCAGTGCTTCCCGAGGGACACATGCTCTGGTCGGGACCCCAGCTCCTCCCTGCGGGTGCTCCGCTCTATAAGGTAAGTCTCAGTATCCGAGTCATTGCTGTTATTTCCTACTCGCTGATGCGCTACACAGGCCGCCACCGGATTTTGCGAATCTGAGTTTGTCGTTGGAGTCCTTACTCCCTTCCTCAAGAAGATCGCGGGTGCTTCTCCCGATTTTCGCTTTTTGGTCAGTGGAGTAGCACTCGCCGCTGCTGCGGTACGTCATTGAATATCTCTTTTATTTGACCTTGACTGAATTTCGTCGGCAGCTTGAGAAGGAATTCGCGATGTATTCGACTGGGGAATACGTCACCGACGGCCAGCAATTCTCGCGCGATAACGTCGGCAGTCTCGTCGATGACTACGCGACTAACATCAAGGCCTTCACCATCCGCAAATGGGATTCCATCTTGAGGTGTTGTGGGTCTGTGCCCCAGGTTGCCCCGATCAACGCTGGCCCGTCCATGACCACGACCCGTCGTGTTCTCTACATCTCCAGCAGTCCTGTGCACGGGTCGTAATCAGTGTGTTAACTGCTGCTCCATATTCTCAGCCGCTGATGTATCGCAGATCACTGTCTACAATATCTTTTCCCCTCATCCGCGCTCCCCTTTATTATTTGTTATCGACAGGGTGTTCTCGCCCGTCCGCTCCTTGCTCACCCATCATTTTGTCTATTACTGCTTCCTGGGCCTCCTTCAGCCCGTCCGCTCGTTAGCCGTCTACTTCACTCGCCTCACTGCCTGCTGGGTCAGCTGCCCCGTCCGCTCCTTGCTCGTGTACTCTCTCTTTCTACCTGGGCCTACCGGCCTGTCCGCTCCTTACCTCGTCAATATACATCCCCCCTCTCCTCTGATATTTATTCCCGCCTTTTACATGGCTTACCTACTACCTATTTATTAGCCCGGTTACCTGTATTCCATGCAATATATGGTGGTCTCGTCGCTCTCGTGGCTCTCGTGGCTCTCGTGCCAATCCATTTTAGACAGCTCTCGTGAGATTTTAGACATAGCTCGTGATTCGCGTGCGCGCGAACTTTGATGTCTTGTACGCGCGCGTACGCGCTCGTACGCGAGGTCACGAGCAGATTGTATAAATCCCGATGCATGATCGAGTCCGATTTCATAGAGTTCTGCTTGTATCATCCGACTCCATGAGTTGTGCATTAATCGATTAATTCATCCGCGCGAGTCGCTGCGGCAATAATCCAAGCCGCTCAGTCCAGTGTTACAGTGAGAAGGAGTCAGTGTCTAATTTCCGTCCCGTATATCTTGACCCGCATTCGATGAATATTCTGGGGGACCCTGCTCCACGGTCGGTCCAGCCATCAATTCCACACCATTTTCTGTATGAACCACCAAATTTGTAGCCGTTGGGCGGGTCTCTCGGAGAGCCTCTGATTGCTCACGCTTCATGGTTGAGAATGAGTGATGCAAGGTGCTGTCGAATCCATCCGAAGGGCCTGCGGCACTGTTGTGTTCCAGCGCTCTCTGTTGTGCCTCCACCAAGCGCTCAAACTGCGATTTCATTGTGCGCATCTCTGCCACGAGATCAGCCGCCTCTGCCGCTGAGGCGCCCGTTGCAGTAAACCGTAATTCCTTTGCCTCTCGCTTTGCAGCCCGATGAATCCGAATCACCCGAATGAGGTCTATCACAGTCAGCACTCTGCGGGGCATGGTCACGATAAGCGGACTAAATGATGGGGTAGCATGTTGCACTCACAGTGTGAGTGACTGCAGAGTTAAAATCAAAATATTCAACACCGCGATTACACTTGTGGAGTCGTCGCAATTTAACCACACGTCCGTGGTAAAGGCGATGTACAGTGTCATTGTCAGATAGAATGGGATGAGAACCAGACTGTCGAGGAGAATGGCAGCGAGGAGGGGCACTGCGATGCCGGCGCGTGTAAGCCAGCTGACCACAGTAAGATAAACCGTCGCCGCTCCTATCTGCAGCGGAAGGAAAATTAACATACCAAGCGGAGAATGGTGAGTTGAGCTTACCAGGGAGAAGCCCAAGACTTCCATTAGAGCGTCTTGTTCACAGTCTATTTCGCCATCCGCTAGTATGAACAAGTTTGCGGTCGATCAACGATTCATGCACTATATCGATAATTTCTGGCGTACCGCTGATAAGAAAGCCCAAGACACCAAGAATGACAAGATTGGAAACCAGAACGGGAATGGTGAATGCATAGCTGATTGTGAGGGATAAGAGCCTACGACCAGCCATCTTCAAATGGTGGGGAGTTCGAGTGCGTGACTGGAAAGATTCCTGCGTTTAGAGCCACACATGCCGCTTACCCGTTCCCACAGCCAGGCAGACGTGAGAGCTGGCAAAATTGACAAGCATCACATCTGGATTCTGTCGGATGCTGTCCCCGGGGCTGGTAATTGGGTAGAATCATCCTTCACTGTTCACCAGTGACTATCTTAAAGGCTGGGTTGAAATTCTGTGTTGTTCTAAGTGCAGCACTGCTACATTAAACACCCAGCCGGAGAAACGGGGCTCACCTCCCGTAGGATCTACGTATTTAGCGCGCTGAATGCTATGCTTCTTGGAATCAAAAAGAAGTCGACCGGTGTTACGCCAAGACCAGATGTGGGGGTGATAAACTGCCACCACTCAGGCTGGTAATGTATCATTCGGTCAATTTGTAAAATTGAACCTGCAAAATCAAGTTGTTTGCGCCAAGACTTCAAAACAACATGCACAGCGGTACCCACTAAGTACAACAAAGCAAGGTACGAGCTCAAAAATTGCTGTAACGCTACAACAATTTTTGCGCTCGTACCTTGCTTTATTGTAACCGACTTCGGACTCGCAGCGAGGATGCGCACGTCCACGTCCCGCTCGCGAATGTGCCAATCTTGGCTCGGATCCATCACATCCCCGACCACGGCAAGTCCAGCGTGCGTCCTCAGGCTGTTAGCGCTGCATCCGCTGACTGCGGCTGGCTTGTTCCGAACCTTGGTTCAACATGATTCGGTACGAAAGCGGTTGTTTGACATACGATCACGCGGGCTGATCGCTGTTTGCTAATTGCAGCCAGCCTCAGGCCACTCTTTTGCCACTCTTCCTCATTTCTTGCCCGCTCCGTACGGCGTATACTTTCCTTCGTCGTCCGTACGGAGCGGGCAAGAAATGCCCTCATTAACCGCACCCTAAACATCCCGGAAATCGTCCATTCCGTTTGCTCTACTCTCGACCCGCCACGGGCCTGATGACTCGGAGGAGGCGTCACTAGGGGACTGGCAGCGCACATATACGAGGTGTGCGATTTACACGTATGGCGGCACCAAAACACAGCCATGAACCTCATTCGATGTATGCCCTAGATCTTTGAGAGATTGTCGACAAAGTAGACGCTGCACTAGGACTTTGACTCTCGAATCTGTCGCTGCCGACCTGGGACCTTGCTTAGCACTCGCCATTTTAAAGTGGGCTTGGACCGAGACACGCAGAAAGCCTGTTCCTCAGGGCAATAATCAGTTTCTGGTCAAGGACACAATCGGATTCCGGACGATCTGCGGCCTTCTTAGTAGGACCATGGGTTTAAATCCAAGAAGATCTCTGACCGATTACAGAGCTTACGACTACCTCTGATTTGTGCAAGCTTTGCGCAGAATTTTCAAGGGTGCGCGGTCTGTCAGAGATTTTTTCCTAATCTCACTTATATACTATTCTTCATAAGCTGATCTTTGTGCGAATGATCTCAAAAAGGAGATGATCTGCGGTGTTGCACAGTTATAATGTATCCGCTGGGCTAGACGCCCCTTCTTCCTCGACGTCGATGCAGCGCACAGGCGCCAAAACTCAGGGTTCGGGACCTCCTCCTCCGCTTCTGCATGGATTCGATCTCGAATGGCTCTGATGCATCCTGCTGTTCCTGCGTCCCACTAGCACGAAGGTCCCCTGGAGCAGTGGATGCATATAGGGACTGCTGCGTTGTACGAAAAGACATCTGCTCTCTAATTTGGAGCATTCCCAGCGCCGTTTACAACACGTCTTTTGTACTCCTGTATGCGATATTTTTGAACGGATATTTTGCGTCTGTTGTTACTTGGTTGTTACCAATGCAACTCAATCTGCCCAAGCGGAATCTCACGTTGCTCCTCTTTTTGACAGTAGCACACTCGGGAGACGTGTTAGCCTTTGAAGGCTCGAAGCTATACACGACATGGAGATTGACGTGACTATAGCTTCGCTGTTTTACGTCGTAACGTTGTTTTACAGCTGTTTGCAAAACCAATGACACTCGGCTAAAAATAGTTAAAAGAAAGCATTTTTGATGCGACAGATTGCCGAGCTCGTTTCTCAACAGATTTGGTTGAGAGTAGGCGCGTTCGAAAACGGGTAAGCGAGGCTTTCATATGACATCTTACTCACCGAGTGAATTGCGTAATTTGGGTGTTCAAAAACTCCAGCTGTCTGGTTTGAACCAAATGCGGCAATAGCCGTTTTTTCATCACTAGAGTGCTGATTCACATGGATCTGGCGATTCTGAAAGCTGTGATCAAGGCAAAGGTCCAGGATATCTGATATTTTGGTTTATCTTGAAAACAACCTGCTAGGAATGAACATTCAGTAGCACTCGGTAAATCCATCCTTGCGGGTGCCCATCATGTGTGTTTCATTCCATAGCGGCAGACTATTGGTTGCTTTAATTCCAGCTTTCAAAATCATCCGGATGCATGGAATTCGGCCCACAGGTGACGGAGACAGGGCCGTTGCCACGTTTGGCTCAAACAGAGAGCCGGAATTTTGGAACATTCAAATGACATAACTTGGTAAGTGGGATATTGTATGAAACTCCCGCTTACCCGCTTTCGAACGCGCCTACTCTCAACCAAATCTGTTGAGAAATGAGTGAGAAACGAGCTCGGCAATCTGTCGCATCAAAATGCTTTCTTTTAACTATTTTTAGCTGAGTGTCATTAGTTTTGCAAACAGTTGTAAAATTTAGATGTTCCGATACAACATAGTGATGGCCTGTGGTGTGGTATTAAATGGTCCTATTTTCTGCGCCATCTGTACCCATCTGTACCCTTCTTACGACGTCTGTTCTTGTCAATCGCAAAACCGGACCGATTTGATGTGGCAGTGCAACTGTTTTTTTTTCTTGCCATTGTCCAAGCCATTGTCTTGCCACCACATCGTTCGGAATTTTATAGGTCAAAATCGCCCATTAGACTCATGTACAGTGAATTCTTACCCGCTTCTCAGATGGATATGTCGACATGCTCTCAATGCGGCACCGTCACCCCCAGTTCTGCGATGGGACGACTTGATGTGACCGTTCCTCCTGAATCGCGTCACCATAGGCTCCTGAACAGCAATGAGCCGCCAGAAGACCCTGAATTGGGTTTCATCCGCTCGGTTGTCGCAGACGCCGATGCCCGCTTGATGCGTCTTGATGAAGATTTAGCGCAACTCCGGGATCGGGTAAGACAACTCGAGGAGGAACGCGCTGCATTATCGAGCTTCCATACGCGGAATAATGCAATTCTCTCTCCACTTCGCAAACTTCCACCCGAAGTTCTTGGAGAGATATTCTCCTGGACGTTGCCATTCAAAACAACAAAGATGTTTCGTGCGACGGATAGCCCTTGGGTGTTGACGCACATAAGCCACCGTTGGAGGGCAGTAGCCGTATTGGATTCTTCCTTGTGGTCGCTTCTGCGCATACACTACTCCTCGGCCACCAACCCAAAATTGTCGTATCCATTATGCATGGTCAAGACACAGGTTGCGCGCGCCAAGACATTGAAGATTCACTTTTATGGGTCCGAAGCACTTGATCCTTTACCTCAAATCGAGGTATTCGACTACCTTGCGGTACATGCCTCCCGGTGGGAGGAACTGGCTCTAGGATTAACTTCGCCCTTGGTTCCGCTCCTGGCCTCCCTTCGAGACCGAGTCCCCTTGCTGCAGCGGTTATGGATCGAGTGGTGTGGTGAGACCCAAGCAGCAGCGTATTCCATCAATTGCTTCCAAACTACGCCTTCCCTGATGGACGCCAGTGTAAACAACACACACGGTGTCATATCTGTTGCGCTTCCCTTTCATAACCTCACACGTTACCATCTCGAAACCTCTTGGGCGGCGCATCAGGGCATATTGAAGCTGGCACATAGCCTTGTCGAGGCCAGCATCAGTTGCCACAGTCATGGCGACGCCCCGTGGCCGAATCCTGACGAGATCATCGAACTGCGTGTGCTGCGTCGTCTCTTCGCGTCGCATCCTCAAATATTAGGCTATCTCAGAACCCCATGCCTAGAGGAATTCGCCGTCGATTTCCTCGAACATGAAAATACGATCCTTCAGACCCATCTCGAATCCCTCGTCCTCCGTTCGGCATGTCCTCTCAGAAGGCTTTGCCTCTCAGGAATACCTGCCGTCCTTCCAGTCGCCGAGATCCTGAGTCGGATTCCCTCCATTGTCCATTTCACAGCTAGCATTTCCGTACCACGCGCCGCTATCGGCGTCAATGGCCTGATTTCGCATCTCACCGTCCCGACCCTCGCAATGTGGTCGTAGCTCCCCAATTGCGCAGCATAATCTTCGCATCTAACGATGTAGCCCGCATCGATTACACCCTGTATTCGGAAATGGTCACGTCCCGATGGAAAGCAGCGGATTACGCGCTTGAATCCATCGCGTTGCTGACAGAGTCCGGTCCGGGTCCAGATCTCGTTACCTTGGAAGTTCTGTACGACCTACCCAAGGAGGGATTGGATGTCACTTTGCTGAACGAAGTGGAAACACTGTATGCCTTGCCAAGATTGACCTTCTTTACTCCTCTGTGGATCTAAATTCCGGGTACCTTATACCTAGGATGTACCATTGTCCCCAATTTTTCATCTCAGACCTCACTATACCGCAGCTACTTGAATTTGACACCATTAAGTCGTCCAGCTCGGTCTCGTAAAATAAATTAAGCAAAATAAAAGAAAAATGTGAGGTTTACATGGGTCCGATACCAATGTCGTACATTCAACGTTAGCGCCGCAGGTTGGTTCCTTCAAACAGTAGAACAGGTTTTCATATGTATTTGCAGTTGTTAATTTCCGATGGCGATGACTTTAGTGTACCTATTTTCCGAATCCTCACCAGGGTGGAAGCAGAGGAATGATTCATGCCAGTATGTAGAGTAGTGGAGAAATAGGAAGACGATAATAACGAAAGGATCGTGAACAGAATGTCTGGCAACTTCTACCAAATTGGGACAGCGGCTCATAAAACAAGTCAGATAAAACGAGCTGGGGCATCATCGCATACGCTTCGCAGTCTCGCGATGATGGCGACGACGCGAAGACCGATCCGGGTGCAGCGCGTACAAAGCGCGGGCTTTGATGCATTCCACTTCGCTCGCGTCCTCCCCCTCACATTGGAGTCCATCCCGCGGGCAGAATGAGAGCAGCGGAGCCAGAGGGAGCCGGCGTATTGGTAGGGAAGATTCGGCGCGCATGTACAGGCGTAGCTCCGCGGGAAATGCGAGACCGCGGGAGTCGAAGTCGGATATGGCTGCGCGGGCAGAACGTATCGGAGGGGTGGAAGATGTACGAAAAGTAGAGGGTGCACGAACAGCCCCGCCCTCGGCAGGACGAAGATGGCGAGGGCTAAAGCATTCCTATACCCCATCTCTTGACCTCCGCCTCCAGTCGGCCAGTCATCTTGCTCCTGCTGCACCGAGCTTCGTCGTGTGCGCGTGCTCGCCGTCCCACCGCGCTCGCCCCGCGTTCCCAGCCTAAGTTCTTTCACCTCTGTGGCCACTCATTCTTGCTCCCCGGGCACAATTCTCCGCGACCATACCGCACTGTTCACCATACGCGCCGTCGGGTCGTCCTGGCGGTTAGACGCGGAGATGTGTGATTATGTGGGGGAATCGTGCACGCAGTGGTGAGCCACCCGCTGCTTCACGCTCCCCGGCCTTGTGCTGTCTCCACCGCATGCTCCGTCCTCCTCTGACTTCATGCCCTGGAACGTGTGGGGATTATCCAGAGCCTCACTTTCTCAATACGCCAAGGGAGGCCGAAAGGCGCGCGTCAACGCTAGCTGTGCGTGGGGAGGGGACGGCGGGCAGATGGAGTAACGGAGGCGAGGAGGGTAGTGTAGTCGGCACGACGACAGGGGTGGCGACCGGGCGACGGACGAGCATCCATTTCGAAGACGGCCCACGAGTACTTCGCCGCGTCCACGAGGAGCGAAAAGGAGGCGAAGCGCGGCGCGCAGATGGGGGATGTATTTGCGGCAGAGAAGGACGCTCTGAGGGACGCAGCGATTGTCCGCGATCCTCCGTATGTACATGGCTCCCCGCGTGATCCCCCGCGCATTCATGCGAATGTGCCCCCCGCCACGTCGTCATCTTCCAGGGCGGTATGCGTATCGGGGGCATCTGCGCACGTTGTACTGCACCGTCTCTGTCCACCTTCGTCCCGGCGCCGCGGTGTTGATCAAGAGTGATGGGTCGACGGCCGAGGGAGATGACGCCTTGCGCAGGGCCGTGGAAGGCCTTACCGCGAGCAAAAGGAACAAGGAGCAGCGAGATGGACATCTAATCAGAGAAGCGTTGCCTGCGAGTCTAATGAAGGCGTGAGCGAGGGTAGGACGCGGAGGATGAAAACTACATACGGGCGCCGGCTCTCATCTCTGGTCATGCGCCATACGTATAACTCGGAAAGGCGTGCGTACTTATGGGGTTCTGAACGCCAACACCGAGGGATAGGATCATGAGGATGAAATACGCCGTGCTGGAAATGATATCGAACGAGGTATGAGCCGAGGCAGAAAAGATCAATGTCGTGGTCGGTGAGCCCTTCATCGTCTTCCCTGGCGTGACATGGATCATCTACAAGCTGGAACATATGTCGCGGCTCAAGCGACGCATCAAAAGGGGGCTTTCACGGTACGAGGGAGTAGCGGAGCGGAAGCTGGGCGGAAGTTTTAACGCGAGCGCACGAGCTGTAGGGAAATATCCATACCGTCATAAATATGACCCCAATCTCACCGGCTCCACTCTTTCTACCACGGGGAGAGTTACTCGTCGTGAGCAGACTCTGTATTGCTTAAAGCCCCGCACGCCTTTGCTGACGGTCCTTTTGCGAAAAATTTAAGTGAGTTAAAGGCGGAGAGCGATGCATACATACCCCGTGCGATTCCGGCTGGCAGGCTTCACCACACTCTTGCAGGGAGGAGCCTCCCCTCAGTTCCGAGTTGCATGAATGTTTCTGGGTCTTATGTGCATGCCGCAGGGCGCGTCGATCCCTACTGACATTCGCTCTGTCTGCAATGGGCCTCGTCTGCACAGGTACCGCCCATAATTCCAATGCAAAGTATGTCCAGGGGAGGATGTAAAGTCGAACTCGGGGATTGTACGAAGATATTCGTAAATCAAGCCGCAGACATTGAAGATTCTCGGCAATGCTGTGGCTAAGATGCCCTAGTCCTGAGGGAAATTTCCGAGCTAGAAACCAATGAAACCATTGCAGCACAAAGAGACGGGCCTGCTATTTGCGTGCAGTATAAGACTTGTGGTAAGAACGAAGAAGAGAGCCAGAGTCACGGTCACATGTTACAGTCACATTTTGAAGACCAACCATCATGTCCACTTCGCTCAGGACTCCGGAGAATTATCCAGGATTCCAATTCGGTGCGCGAGAGCCCAATTTCTTGGATTTACCGAATGGTGGTGCAGGCTTTCCGCCGCGGGCTTGTTGAGAATCCGAAAGATCTTGAGTCTTGCGGCTTGCCAGGCAACCTTGAGGCAACCAGATCGACAACGACGAAGCTGATTTGAAGCTGATTAATATTTTCCTTGCATGTTGTTCAGCTCAAGGATGCTTGACCAGAATTCTTTGGCAACGCAGGACTCGAACTGGGATTATTTCTTTCGTATATGTACCGCTTCTGTGCCTGAATGCACTGCAGTTCTGTTGGAGCTCTTTTTCAAATTTCTCGGTGGTGACACGATACATCGCCTTGTATGATCGGTTGCTCTCCTTTATCTCTTTCCCTGCATTCCACCCGCGTGCTCGGCGTGGTGGCCGACTACATCAGCAGGATCCCCATCTATCTGAACCTGTTTGCGATGTGCGTGGGGTTTATAGTAAGCATCGCGCAGAGTTTGGGGTGGCTCCCGTGCCCGCTCGTGTTGTCTCGTCGCCGTGCCGCCCGCCCCTCCCCCAGGCCCATTCCCCTCCCCGCCTCCCATATCTCCCCCGCCGAACCTGGTGCGCACGTGGAACAAGAGGGGCAGGCGCCGGGAAACGATATCGAGGCGGCAACCCAATCTCCCCCTGTACAACCTCGGATGATGCAACCGGCAGAGCAGGAGTCCCTCGAAAAGATGGAGTTGAGGGCAGCACTCACCAGCCCGGTGGCTCGCAAACTCTGGTCGCTCGTGTGCTACCTGTGGCTCGCCCTCGCGGTCTCATTCGCGAGCGACCTGCTCCATCCCGAGGCGCGGGAGCCCCCGGTGGATTGGGAGGACCACAGGGTCGGCGCGCTCTGCAACATTGCGACGTGCAGGCTTGTGATGGAGTGGATGCTCTACGACCTGAAGGTGACGGACGACCCGGAGAAGCAGTATGCGGATCGGAATGAGGTGGTTGGGGCTGTGGATGAGGCGGGATCGTTTTCGAAGGGAGGCGCAGAGGAAGCGGGCGAGAATGGGATGCCGGAGGAACAAGTCTAGGGTGCGAGGTTGGTAGGATACATGGCAAACTTAGATATCTTGCGAAGAAACTTGGAAGTGCGCGAATAAGAGGGTAACGCGACGGGGAAACGGATCTTGTGCTACAATAGGCGAACAAATACAAACATTTCTACAAATAAGAGACCAAAAAGTCTACCTCACTCTTTCTCCTTTTTCCCCGTCTCCTCGTTTTCCTTCTCCTCTGCGATGCGTAACTTGAGCTCTTCGAGCTCCTTCTTTAGCTTTTCGAACTCCGTCTTCTGTTCTTTGACAGATTTGTAGGTCCCCTTGGGTGCGAATATACGCAGGTCTGCATTAGGGCCGTCTTTCTGCAGTCGTCGACGCGTGGGATTCGTCGCGAGGAAGTCGGCGAGGACATGATGCAGAGTGGGCTCTATATCGCAGGTGCGGGCGACGGCGGTTGCCGCATCTGGTTTGAGATGTTGTTGGGCGTTGCGGCGGTCGCGCCCATCCTTCAACCTATTGGTCAACTGCTCGCACAACCTTCGTTCGTGGTTACTAAGGATACGGAGTGCCCTGGTGCGCGCGCCGTCGAGCTTTGGCCAGCAGCGGTCCTTGTTGGCCTTGATGCGAACTCCCGAGGGAACATCAATGAGTCTGGTGACTATTACGGGAAAGCTATTAGTGTAGAGTAGAGAAGAAACAAACATAGACGGCGCACTGTACCCCAGATCTTTTTCCTTCAAGTACTCCCTGTCCGCCGAGTTCAGGACGCGACGTCCCCCCACCGGCTGGAAGGCGAATATTATATCATTGAACGCTATTTCGCAGTTCAGTGCAATGCGAGAATGGTGATTAAGCACACATACCTTGGAGGCTCAGATCTAAACTTTCGTGTAATTCGACGACATCTGCGCTGCTGACCTCCTTCTGTTTTAGCTCAAGGATCGCAGACTGCAATTGTACTTCGCTGGCGTAACGCTCAGCCCTTTCCTTCCTGATCGCGGCGTCTCGCTCGCCTCGTTCACTCATGATGAGCCCCAGGAGGTGATGATACTTTTGGTCATTCAAGGTATCATGCAACATCTTTCCCAGCCTAGAAATGATCGTAAGCCGGAGGTCTCACAGTACAGTAACTGTCAACGTACACCACCTTTCTCGCCTCTGGGCGGTCCTCCGCTCTGGGACGCTCCACGATCAGGTTTGCGCCGTCAGTGGTCGTGATGGGCACATCCCAGGATATGTCCCCGTCTTTGACGCCTTCGTGATACAATATGGCGTGGGTGGCCGGGAACTCGACCTCCCGCGACCGGTCGGGCTTTTTGGGGGACCTGAAGATGACAGTGGTTGTCTGAGTGGCCATGTGTGGGTTACCAAGCGAGGACGGGGGAGGTGGGGCGTGGGGATGGCGGCGAGAAGAACGAGGCGGGTTGGGCGGGAAGCGCAAACGGGCGAGAGCGCAAACGGGCGAGGCGAGGGCGCAAACGGGCGAGCGGGGCGGAAGCGCAACTTCAAGGAGTGCGAGGCGGCAGGGGGAGTACAGAACTGAGCGTGTGAAGTAAAGGTGGCGCGGCAGGACTGGCGAGGGCGACGAGAACGAGGACGGCGGGGACAAGGTGGTGGTCGTGGTTCGAAAGCAAGAGACGCAGTTAGGAGACCCACCCATTTTAGGCGAAATCGTGATTGCTTGGCCCAAAAAGGAAATCTCTCATTTTCTCTCTTTCTCGAGTCTTTTGCTATGTACGTATGTGTATGGGGGACGTCGGTGCACGTAGGAATGTAGGTAAGCAAATTAGCGACGCAAGGGCAAGGGACGGGAGTGAGTGCGTATCTGTGCAAAAGAATAATCGAAAGCCAGGTCGGTCTCTACATGACATTCGCAAACGTGTCGTTCGACCCGCCTACAGGCTCAATGCACTCCTTCTCCAGCAGCGTCTCGATCGCCTTCTTGATTTCCGGGATCTTAGTCGTAAACTGCTGCGAGATCTGCGAGATGACCTCTTGGATGAGCGTCGGGTTCTTCATCGTCTTGCGTGCCTTCGCTTCATGCGAAGGCGAGCATGAGGGATGGCCACAAACTCCGCGCCGTTGTGAGTGGGAGCCTCTTGCGGTCTCTGCCCTTGCTGTCTCCGCCGCGGGTCTGCCTCGCTGGGATGAAGTCATCTCAGGACGCATGTGGCGACGAATCTGCGAGGGCAGGAAGATCCTTGCGTCACCAGGGCCCTAAGGACATGCGTCGATGTCCGATGCGCACGCAAGAATGGCGGGAGACGTATGGGAGAGGTGAGGTACGAATGAAGCCGCCGCCATGGCCAAGACGAGGATAGTGAGGTATTTCAAGCCAATATCGCGGAGTCAGCCGGTCATCTCTTGCTCCCCGCCCATCCCTCGGAAGTCTCCGCAGCTTTCACGACCGAGGACACTGATGGGTGGGGTATGGCAGCGCAAGGGGGGAAGGGAAACTGAGCGGCATATGAGGATGACATGGAATCGCGTCCGTGGTTACACGACGACCGCCACCGCGCTCCTTCGGGTTCCTCCCCCTCTGAGTATGTCTGACTCTCGAACCCTCGAGTCCTCTCCATCCGCCCGATGGACTTCAGGACGAATGTGTGGGAAGGATCCGTAATCGCTATTGAGAGCGGGACTTCCGGGAGTGTTAAGGTCGTTATCGCTGTCGGCCCCGTCCACAGCGACGACATGCAGCGCAAGTGAGGTGGAGGAGAATTTGCAGGGAGCCGGCTCGCGCTCTGGGCGGCAGATCGCGCACAGCAGAATTGGGGTTGAAGGCAGGCCGCTGCTACAGGGAGACGGACGCCCAAGCTTCCCAGAGTCGGCCTAGTCCATCCACAGAACGCTCCACACCTCCGCTTTCCATATAACGGACATCCCCGCCGTCTAAGCCTTCGCGGTATCCCAGGCATTCGTCGCGTCAATTGGAGGGCAGAGCGTCGCTAAGAAGGGGGAGATGGATCCGCCACAAAGGATGCTCGGAGGGATGTATTGTGTATTGTCCTCAGCCATCCGGCGCAATGTCTCGTCGCGCGATCTTCCGCGCTCGCATCTCTCTCCGCAGGATCCTCCAAGGCGGCTCCCAGAGCGATCTTCCGCCTCGTCTTCAAGCCCGGCGCGCATATCTCCCCGCCACGTCATCTTCGAGCCCGGCGCATATCGGAAGGAACATGTGCACAGACGCAGGGGTTATGCATCAGAGCGCCCGTCGCCGGCGGAGGGAAGACTTTCCATCGAGCAAGGGGTAGAGTGCTGCCGTCACACAGAAACCAGTCGGGGGAGCGTTGCGTGCGAGCTAAGGAAAGTGTGAGCGGGAGTAAGACGGGCACGAGGGAGCTGCATACCGACTCTCATATCGGCTCTTGAGCCGTGCGGGTGGCAGGTGGTGCGAGTCGCTGTCGGACGATGTGTGAGCAAGAGTGGGGAGCAAAGAGCGAGATATCCTGAGCGAGGGAGGTGCAAGGAAAGGAGCGTACCGAATCTGATATACATCCTTTCACGCCAACAAGATTAAGCCCACGCATGGCGGGCCGTCCAGGATTTTGAAGGAGTGCTATGCTCCATTATACGATGCTACGTCGAATGGTCAGACAGAGTGAAGCGGACTGCCGATGCGCAAAGCGAGCAAGGCGTACCGATGCTCGTGGCTATGACCATGGTCATCCTGCCAGGCGACGATATTGTACGCAGTCACAGCGCGACTGAATTTGATGAGGGATGTCGTGTAGTCGGAGCAGCCCTTCGGTATCAAGGCATAGGAATGTTGTCGCGTGTTCACGGCTTCAGCTGTACGTTGATAGCAGCGCAGACGCTCGCGGATCCTTCGACCGTATGAGATATAATGTCTTGCACTGTATCGAGCCCTGGTCGCGTCTGGTCTCTTCTACCGCTGGAAATTCCAGTAAAACGGTTCCTAGAAATTCTAGATATCAAGTAAAAACCTTCAGAAATGGACTCTGGTTCACAGGAATTTCAAGAAAGCGTACCTCGAACATCTTCATTCCCGCTAACCAGTACATCTAGCTCGAGCTCATAGTAAGGCGTAAACAATGAAGACCGATTGGTAGCGTCTGGAGAAAGGTCAGACGCGGAAGCCCAGCAAACGAGTTTGAAAGGTTGGATCCATTGCTGGAGGAATCGGAAAGAGCCACAGTCACGTCACGTCACGCCTCCAACTTGTTCGCCATGTCGGTTTTTCCTCGAGACTAAGGCTTGCTCCAAATCATACCGGGTAACGCTCTACGATTCGAATTTTCTTGGATCTTTGGGTATGCTCAGTCGGCGCGGCCCTTGCATCACCCAGTTGTACTCAATGGCAAAACTCTGAACGTTAACCGGAAGGCGAAGATCGCGCTGCTCATTGACGAATCGAGAATGAGGTCCTGAACGCTGGAGGACACTTCCTCTGCAGGGCTACCGATTTTTCACGTGCCTCGTCCTTGTGGTTCCCAATTTTTCACTCCCGAAGAGATGGACAACGTCGAGGACTCCCTCTCTGCAGCTGCTATTCGGCCAATTTCAAGCACCTAGGGTACCACAATCGCGAATCGGAATAAATCAGGCTGAATATGGCTGCGGGTAGCCTTGACTGGCTCGCACGGGATTTTCGCAAATCCCGATAGTGGGAAACCAACAGTGGTACAAAGGGGGAAAGTTATTAGCGGCTACAGACAAATATCTCGGTTATCTTCTGAAAAATCAGTTGGCCTGAAGCAGACAAGATTCAAATTCGACGCAAGTTTTCGCGAACTCAGGATACCAAGATACCGAGGAATATCTTGGACGCGAAGGTTGAAAATCAGACTCGGCTCGCCGCGAATCTCCATTGGCTACCCAGTCTTTCATGACGCCTGATCACAAACCTCCTCCGCATCTCCTTTTTCGCTTCGAAATCGAATCGTTTTTCTACATCTTCTGATTTTAAATTCCTGTATGCTAGCATCCTGGACAGCTTTAAAGTCGTAAAACCGTTGTCTCGAAAAGAAAGTGGATGACTACAAGACTGTGTTTCTTGCCTACTCCACGCCTGAGTCTGTTGTATATCTCGATATTTTCCTCAAATTCTGAATGCCCTTATCATTCAAGTTCCATCAATCGAGCATTAAATATTAGGGGCTGGCTGATCTCTCCCCCCGTGCGCCCCCTTCATTCTCTCTCTCCTACAATGCACACCACCATCCCTCCAGAAGTCCCCCAACATCTCCCAATGCCCTCTCCCACCCCCGCCGAAAAACTCCCTGCCAAAGCCCAACCCATCCCGAATATTTTCGAGCTACCCGCAACATGGAAGGCCGACCTCGCAGGCACCACCCTCACCCTTGCCCTCCTCGAGGTCCTCCGCAGCCCCCTCCTCGCCACCGCTTTCCCGACCGCACCAGCCCTCGCAGATCTCGTGCTCTGTTTGGCCGATTTCCTCGGCCTTGTCGCCGACTACTCCATGAGCATCACCATGATGATATTCAGTATCGGAATTTTTAGATGCACAATAACGGTCATAATGTTCTGCCGGGCGGGATGGTTCAAACCCGAGGACAAGCCGGTTGCGGCTATTGAGGGGGAGAAGCAGAACTTGGACGACGACGAGGCGGCCAAAGTGCTGGAGGACGACACCCCTAAGATCGCGCCCTACGTCGCGAATTTGAACTTGAAACTATTCTGGACGTTGTGGTGGTACGTGTGGCTCGTTCTGGTCGTTGTGTTGACCAGTGACGCGTTCCACCGCGGGTGGGAGAACGAGGACCCCAAGCTCAAAGGGATCTTCATGATCATGATGTGCAGATTGCATTGGTTCCAGTGGTGCGTGCTCTGTGCGGCAATACGGGAGATCCGTGCTCGAAAGGCAAAGGTAGTCGACGATCCGGAAAAGGGATATGCGCGACGGAAGGACGTGATTGGGGCTGTGGATGAGGAGAAAGCGGTGTCTCTGGGAGGCACAGATGCAGGAGGCGATCCCAAGAAGCAGGGCGTCTAGTATGGAGGCGACATTGAGAACGTAACAATTTTTTAACATTTTCCAAATTGGTGCTACTTAGTTTAGTGCTGTTGAATAGATACATCTTCGCCATTGCCTACACTCCCCGACAACGAAAGTAAATCGTAATCCCGATGAGAGTGACCTGCCTCGAAGAAACCGAAGGGTATGTCAGCTTCCAGGTGCCGCTTGGCTAAAGACTATCGATCGTTTGCCTTCAAAAAAGTTTGTGGTGGAAGTGCTGTTGAGATTTCTCTGAGATTTGAGCACAAGCATACCGTACACATCGTATATGGGTACCACTGGGTACCACTTCGGCAATTAAATCGGCATCTTCGAGGCTCCCTCCCATGGGCTCATAAAAATCTGTAAATATTCAGGCCCATACCATTTTAGGGCTTTACAAAAGAATTTGGCGGACGAGCAAAATTGACTGAAATCGACCTTCGATTTTCCTCAGCGATGGGCTCAAATCGTCCGATAAACTTTGCAGTACATTTTTGCAAAGGTTGGCAAAGGGGTATGATTTGGGTATGATCATTTTTAACGGCAGCTGTGTGATGATTTGAGTAATATCGGACCGGATGCCGAACTCTCTCTTCCGCCCAACTTCCAGTTCGCTGAGCACTTGGCAAAGTCACGGTGACACATGGAAAGCAAACGGGACATCGTGGGATTCTGCTACAGCATTCATTTGGCATTTGGAGCTCACCTACAACATGCGAGGTACGAGCTCTCTATTGTGTCTGTTTATCAGAGACTAGAGCTCACCCATCCCAAGGCTCTGATTTTTGGCCAAACTACTAGTAGTTACAGATTTGGACCGCGAGGACTCACCGCCGGTGTCGCTCTCAGGGATGGACGGCCAAGTGAATGGGGATTGACAACTGGCAGAAAACCCTCGGGTCCCTTGGGTCCGCAGCAAACAGGCGCCGATATCGTCGTGGGTTCCATTCAACTTCCACGTTTGAATTGTACTATGCGACTGAATGGATCGACTGACAGCTGTGATTTGCTGCGTACATCATGATCATCGACTGAAGTCGTTATATACTTACGAGCCAAGTCTTTGGGTACCCACTTCACCTAAAAATTCACCAACTGACTGGAACGGCGAAATCAGCTCACCTGCACGAAAAATATTCCCCTCCTCGACAAATGCGCAGTCCTGTATTCCTCACCCTCCTGGTGACTCGGGTCACCCAAGCCTATGTATGGCCCTCGCCGAAGCTTGATTCCCTGGAATCGCTACGCTTCGACCTGGACAGACGTGGTGCGGTAGGTTTCCTCAATCCCTGCGATGTTTTCATATTCGGCGATGGGTCTGGCCCTCTGGGCGATCTGACGCGGCCGACTGGATACGCACGGTGAGTAAGCGCACGTGGCTTGTCCGCCTGAAAATGCCGCACCCTATACCTACCTGTACGATATAGGCATACCATGACATGGCGACGCACAATGTGGAGGACGGTACAGGAGGCATGGACGGCTCGATCCGCTTTGCCGACGAGCAAGCGCGTGCGGAGGTACGTTATGCTGTGCCCCATGGTTCATAGCTTACGTTGATAAAAGAACACCGGCGACGGTTTCGACAACACTGTTATAATCCTCTTCGAGCAGGTGAATCGCTACATTTCTGGTATGTCCGACCGCCCACAACGTTTCCCCCACACCGCCTGACGATCGCAGTCGCAGACGCATTGGCGATGGGGGCGGTCATGGCCTACGAGCATTGGTATGAAAATCGTTCGCTGCCCTTTTATTTTATCTCTCAGCTCACTGGCACTCTATTTCCAAGCGGCGGCCCCGAAATCGCATTCCGCGGCGGGCGGGTGGACGCCGTGGGCCCAACAATCCAGGCGTTCCCGAACCGGAGCAAAGCCTCGATTCACATATCGCATCCTTTGCCCGCCAGGGATTCACACAGACCGAGATGATCGGCCTTGTGGCGTGCGGGTGCGTATTAAATATTAAATACTCTCCTGTTCAATAATATTAATAAATCTTTCCCAGACACACATTCGGCGGCGTGCAGCACGATCCGTTCCCGGATATCGTCCCCGTGTTGAACGACCCAACCAGCGTCCAAGATGTATTGCACTTCGATTCCACCAACACCAATTTTGACAACAATGTGTACGTAGTGTGCTACTGGATCTGCGCATTCCCACATGCGCATGCGTACTCATCTCCGTGCAGTGCAACCGAATATATTACGGACACCACGAAGAACCCATTGGTCGTGGGTTTTAACGACACGACGAATTCAGACAAGCGCATATTTGGGAGCGATGGGAATGTTACTATGCGGTCGTGCGTCAGCCATCCTGCCCCGCATCGCTAACCGCTAACCACTTACTTCATGTGCTCCATGAACAGATTCGCCGACTCGCCAACCCTCTTCGCATCGACATGCGCGGATTTAATTGCGCGGATGATCGACACAGTCCCGCGCGGGGTGAAGCTCACGGAAGTCATAACCCCGCTGCTCATCAAGCCCGACGGCGTGCAGCTCGCTCTGAACAACGACACCTTGGAGTTATCTGGTGAAGTTAGGGTGCGTCATCTCACTCGTACTAATAATTCTATTTCCGCTGGAGGAGGCCTGATCTCATTTATATTATACAAGTAGCTCTGGAACGCCACGGAGGACACATCGCGCACGGTGCGCCTTCTCTGGAACGACCGTGTTAGAGGCACGCACAACGCCACTCTGCTCGCCGGCGATGTGAACACCAATTTCGGGCGGACTCCCACGGCGTGGTATGTTTTCAGCGACACCGCGGCGGACAGCGCCAGCTTCCTCGCCGTCGACGCCAAGGCTGGTATCACGAACATGCGCTTCGTCGTCGACGGCAAACTGGAGGACCAGGGCGGCGTCGGATTCGCGGTCGACGACCGGGTCGTGTTCTCCAAGAGCTCGTGTCGCACTTCATCTGATACTTCTTCTCTTGCTACGCGGTTTGACGTTGGGGTTCGTCACGGTTTAATTTTTTGTCTCATTCAGGAACTGATCGAGCTGGCGCCCTTGCAGGTACGCAACGGTGTACATCCGACGCGCGTGTACCTTGAGCAAGACACGGTTAACGATATCCAGCTCCCGATCATCGTCGAGACCAACATCCCCCCGCCGCCTCCTGCCCATCCAAGCGCTCCCGATGCTGCGTACAAAATATGGAGCGTCATGGTCGCTGTCAATGTCACCGACCCTTTCGATACCATCCAATACAGCATCGGCGCTGAGATCGACGGAGTCAAGATTACGGATTTTAACGGCAATGCCAATAACGTCCAGCATGTGCTCACTGATTTTCCGCTCTGCGCGGGTGTGTCCGGATGAGGCTGGGGGGGAGGGGGGATATATATTATACTCATCAGGTCCACGATATGAATGATGAGTTTACTGAAGGTATACATGTGGTACTGTCAGGAAAGGTATGGGTTGGACTGTTTTCTTCTTGTTTTTTGGGGGGTCCTACAGTAATGTTGCAAAGATAATCTGAACTGCGCTTGTGCGTTACCCGACTCGGAGATTGGCTGTGGCATCTGTCCTGAATCATGGAAATAATGGGAGCTCAGTCTCTTTCCTCTACTCGACTCAATTCAGCGTTCATCCACCATATTTTGGCCTCATCATTCCCTCCTACAGCTGCAAAAGGTAGACATCCATCAAAATCTCGACAACTACCGACACTCAATTCTCAACTGATTTCATTGATTTTGTGGACATTCGACGGTTTTGAACCCTCTTTCAGAACATACCCAGTGAAATGATGAAATTCCCAATCTCCGAATGGCCAGCTATCTACTTTGAACCTGAGCAGCGAAAAGCTCGTGCTCGGTTAATTCTGTTTCATTTCACTTGAATCGAGGTGATTCTGAAGGTTGGAAACAAAGTAATCTGCCAACGCAACGAGTATGACCGACTCGAATTCGCGGGGAAGCACGCATAACATGATTGCACCTAGCTACGCATATTGCTAGGTAGGTGGACAACAATAGTATCGATAGCATATCAAATGGGAAGTTGTGAAAGCGGAGAGCCAAAGAAACCCCGTCCACCCTCAAAATCAGCCTGAGCCGTAATCTCGATCTACCAGCGGCGAAGCAGTCAGCGTCCCTCAGATGTCAAACATACTGGTCATGACAACGCACCTCTGTGCGGCTCCTGCTCCCTTCCCTGGCCACGAATATGCCGGAGGTCAGCAATTCAGTAAATGATTCAATCTCCTCGTTCGTTGATCCCCGGGTTGGCCAGGCACCAGCCGCGGTGATGGTTGAGTAGATAGTACTGCTCCGGCGACTCTGGAGTGTGGTGAGCAGAACATCGGGGTCCGCCCTCAAAATGCTGAGGACTCGAAGACTCGGAAGCAGGGTTCCATCGCCTATTTGGTCTAGGATCGAGTTTGTCAAGGCATAGTCGATAAACAGGTCGAAAACCGAGGAACATGCGCGCAGCCACATGACTAGATTTGAATCCAATAGAGTACAGTCTTGGATCAACTCCAAAGCGAACTGCTGAAGGGCCGGCAATGAACGGACGAAGGAAATCGGTCCGAAGCAACTCCCCCTCACTCCCAAGGAGAGCTGTACGACGGAGTCCAGTGAAAGATTTTGGAGGAATCGGGCCGCACTACCCAGACAGTCGGCGTTGACAGTCAACGTCCGGAGCTGGGATAGGGCAATATCCGACTGCGCGCATTCAAGGATCCCATTGTCGTCGGAATCCACGGAAATGATTGCTGTAGTAAGGGACCGGCACTCTTGAAGAACGGAATAGTAATGGGAGATGGGAGAAAACATTGATGTGATGTTCAACTCTGTGAGACCGTGCCATGGAATACCAAGAAGACTGAGCCCGATTGAGTCTGTCCATGAATGCAACGTGACGCAACGGAGCCTAGGCGCCTGAACGAACACAGACATGGGGCTGAGAAGCCTGGTGAGTTCATCGGAATTGTCAGAAATACCCATGTCGAGAGCCTCCAACAGATCGACCGACCCGCTGGGCAACGCGAAAAAGGCGTTAGGGAAGGAAGACGATCGACATTTAGATTGAGAATTCGGCCGGAGTACTGGACGAGCAGTCGGAGGAAGCCATAATCACGTCGCGCCGCTTTAATCTCCAATGTCAATGGATACTCACCACTGCGGGAAAGCCAGATATCAAGGGCGTTCAGCAGGCGCGTGATGTCTCCGTCCTTGAAGTCGACCCGAATATCGTTCCAGAGCTCCTGCGTCGCCAGTGCAATGGTTCGCCAGTGGGAGCAGACCCGGGATATAATGAGGCGGATGTCCAGGTGGACACTCAGTGAACGCCGTGGGACCACAATGAGGTTCAGGTTGGGTCTGCCCCAACAATCTGCGGACAAGATGAATATTTTGCGGATGATTTCGACTGGAAGGGTTTTATGGGGTGCCAGAGCCACACGATAGATGTCCATCAGAGGCAATAGGGCGCTACGACGGGAGTCGAGGATCCTTGAAGCTTCATTGATGTGCGTTAAATCCTGTTCTGCGTCGTACAGCCACCTGCGGGCGGTGAGCTCTTCGGACGAGGGGATGGATTGATTTTGAAAGAAGCTAGATGTTTGGGACTCAGAGGTGGGTCTGTGCCCTCAGCTGGCCTAATAGTAATAGTTATTTTGTTTCGATCTTCACTGAACTGAATCCAGAGTACCACTCGCGCATCTTCTTGTCGGGCTTCCGCTTGTCCACTTCAAGTCTCTAGATGGAACCAAATTCTGGGAGGCCTGGATGAGTGCGCGACCAAACTCTGGGATGGGGGGTTAGCCGTCGATGCGGGGGTGCGATGGCAAGGTGTGATGATCGCGATCCAAGGTGCGACGAGTCAATGAAAGGCTCCGTGTGAATGACGGGCGAAGTGATGCGGTAGTGACGCCGGTGGCTGTGTTTTTTTTTTGTCGGCGTAGTGAAGGAGAAATAAAATACTCGAATTTTGTACACTCGGTCCAGAGAAACCTTGAAAATGGCTGGGAGTTCGAAATCCGATTTTTGCAGATTTTTTGCGATTTTTATCCCCCGGAGATACAGCTTCCCGTTAAAAGCGGCGGAAGGCATGAGTCGGCCATTTTTACATTTTTCGGAAAACGCAAAGGGAAGTAAAAACTGAGACCTCGTGACCCCGGACACCTCATCAGCCGCATCAGTCGGCCGCATGATCCGTTACGCGGAACTATTTGCGCATTGCCACCACCTCCATGTTTCCAATATGAATAAAACGGTCAGGCAATTCGGAACGAAACTAACTTAGTTCGTATCCAGATGTCGACAGTTCGAATAGATGGAGCTTCAAATACGAGCCTCTACCGTTCGTTAGTACTTTGTAGCGTGCAGATAGTGATGTTCAGGGCCCGACCTGGCCTGGAAGCCCGGCTTGGCCCGGCCTGAGGTGGCTTGGGCTTCAGATATCCCAAGCCCAAGCCCGAAGCCCTCGAGCAGGGCCTCAAGCCCCGGGCTTTGGGCTCAGGCCCGGGCCTGACTCGTGAGGTGACCAAATCGCAAGTTACACTGCAGGATGACGATATGAACAGGTATTCAAATGTCTCAATGGTTATTAGAATGACTACTGACTTGATTTCTCCACTTCTCGACCAATCCGACACGCAATTTCCGTTTTCGGATGCCCGGAGTTGACCCTTTCACCGTGGTGATAGCTAT
Source organism: Mycena leptocephala (assembly GCA_029378395.1). Taxonomy (NCBI): domain Eukaryota; kingdom Fungi; phylum Basidiomycota; class Agaricomycetes; order Agaricales; family Mycenaceae; genus Mycena; species Mycena leptocephala. The sequence goes on from JARJLF010000340.1 coordinate 54,931, forward strand.
CTTGTCAATCAATTGTAATATTTTATTGGCAGTGAAATCTTCTGACTCAATGCCAGTAAAAGCTGACCTGATGCACGAGTTTTGAAGTCAAAATTCGAAGTTAAGCCCAAGTTCATAGGTCGTAGTGAAGCCCAGGCTTGAGGGCCTGGCTTGGGCTTGAAAATCTGAAGCCCAGGCCCTGGGCCCGCTCAAGCCCTGCGTCAGGCCCGGCCCGGCTTGGGCTTAGCAGGGCTTGGCCTGGCTGGCTTAGGGCTTGAGGCCGGCCCTGAACATCACTACCGTGCAGAGAAAGGACAAGGCAAATAATTAAATTGGAGGCAATGGAACTTGGGTGGAACCATAAAGAATACAGATTAACCGACCTGAATTGAGCTCAGAACAGCAGAGAAGAGAAAACTTCCAACTCCGCGGGCCGGCCAATTTCACATCCCGAGAAGTACCGGTCTAATATAACCCCCCCTAGTCTACCTACGGCATAGTGCTTGCACTAAGATTTGCCGTCCCTGGGCAGACTGGTGACGAGTCTATGTGTTGTGCAGGAATTCCAAGCAGAGTGTGGCGGGCACTTCGAGTCAGGTACTCACCACCCGATGTTATGCAGCCGAATCCGAGTCAGGATCTTGTCGAGCAGTTCGTACTTGATGGTGTGCTGCCGAAACTGGCGCAGGGACTTGAGGTGAGTTTCGTAGACACTATAGTACTCGTTCGCCGTGAAGGGAACATCGGTCCGAATCCCAGCGAGGTACTCGTCGATTGTGTTCTCAGTCTGCCAGACGTCAGCAAAGAACAATAAATGAAGATTAACATACGGCAGTGAGAACAGCCACCAATGCTTCCTCGGGGAGGGGATTGAATATTTCGGGGTGGCTTGGGCCCTCGTCGCGGCGGTTCGCAAACCGCATGGCGTTGGTGCCCTCTGGAGGGATTATCCTAGTAAGAAATATCAAGGATCAGCTTTGTGAAGCACTACGTGGAAGCACATACCTTGAAAGCAAAACGCGCTTCCTCTTTGAAATGTTCAGCCAGCTTCCGATTGAAGGCGATGGTTTTCTTGTTTTGACCGCTGCAGAACCCGTACATGATCTCGGTGAAGGGTCTGATCTTTGTCTTGAGCTCCCCACGCAGGTGAGGGCCACGATTCGCCGTGGGAGTCCAACTTCCAGCTCAAGTTTCATGAGCGAATAATAACTGGCCAGATGTAGCGCATTGAATTTGAGACACACAAAATCCATAACTGCGGGATGATATTCATATAAAAGATTTATCAAATCTCGTGGAGTCTGACTTGGGGAGACTAGCTACGCGGGAGTTTAGGCGCCGAAACAAGCGCCATTGAAAACATGAACAAGATGGTAACCGTTCTTTTAGTTTTACCGCCACTACCTTGGGAGTGTCGAATGTCGATTCGCCTAATTTCGCCGATTCGGACAAGTAACTTTGACTCTTCGCTCCAGCTCTGCTCCGGGCTGATTTCGGACTAATTTTGGCTCGGGGCAGTGCCTGTCAGGCGCCTGGGTGATGCGCCACGCCCCCATCCTTCCTTCATGGCGGAAACTCTTGGTACCATCGTCAGCATTATGCAGCTCGTTGACTCTGCGTTGAGGGCCCGGGACTACATCCAGGATTTCCGCCACGGACCCCAGGAACAGCAGAAACTCCTTTCGGAAATGGACGATCTCCGACCTTTGCTCCAGGAACTGGAGACTCGCGTTGCTGCCAATCCATCGAGCAGCGTCCTTCGACAAATGGAAAATCCGCTAGATTCCTTCGAATCGACGATGGAGCAGTTCACAGAGAAACTGCGGCCCGGAAATGGGCCGGTGTCCAAATTCTCGAAACAGCTCAAGTGGACGCTATGGAGCAAAAAGGAGGCAACCGAATATCTGGATAAATTTGAGCAGTTCAAGTCCCTTCTGAATTCGTGGCTGTTGCTGGATCTCTGGTTTGTTTTATTCTCATCGGATCGACACATGCAGCACTAATTTCAAAGAACCAGGGATATTGGCCAGCAACAGCGACGTGATTACAGAAGTAAGTAATTCAAGCGATCACGGACTTTGCACTGATTCTGGCGGACCAGCTGTAATAAATTCGGTAGAAAATGTTGCCAACATGCAGCAACGTATGTCCTTTGCTAGTCGCCGAATGAATGCGCTGAGAAACCTACATTTTTGCCGACCAGAAATTCTCAGCGGGATTAACAACGCTACTTCCGGGTACCAACAACACATCGACTGTGAGTTAAGGCGAAAATAAACTATGCCGATAATGAGTAACACCTACTCAGCGGCACAGCGCACGCAAATAGTCGACTGGTTTTCGCCAATCAATTTTTTCTTGCAACAAGCAGATATTTTGCGCGCCCGGGAGGCAGGAACCGGTGGGTGGTTGCTTATGGAACCTCGCTTCGAAGAATGGGAGTTTGGGTCCGGCCGGACACTCTGGTGCCATGGAATTCGTACGTGCCATCTTACCGCCATTTGCGTCCCGCGTTAATCGAACTTATAGCGGGTGCAGGAAAGACTGTCCTAGCGTAAGTGTCTTTCGCTGTGCTTGGTTCCTAATTTCACCGATACCAGATCAATGGTTGTCGACCACCTTAGTGTCGAAACGCAAAACAAGGACATCGGTGTCGCGTGCATATATTTGAACCACAAGGAGACTGAAATCCAGACTCCTTCGAACCTCCTTTCCGGCTTATGGAGACAGCTCGTTGTTGGAAGCGAGATCGGGCCTGCAGTGGAAAAGTTATATAAACAGCATCTGGAAAGGCGCACCGCCCCCTCGCTCGGCGAAGTTCGAGACATTCTGCGAACCGTTATCACACGATTTTCCAAGGTTTATATCGTTGTCGATGCAGTGGACGAATATCCAGAGGATCCTCGCCGCATCCTTCTTAACTATCTCGCGCAGTTGGGACCGAAGGTCAACTTGATGTTAACCTCTCGACCTCATATCAATCCAGATATTTCCCTTCCAAGCGTCCGAACTCTAGAATTGCGCGCCAACACGGAGGACATTCACCGATACGTCGATGCACATATCAAGATGTCATCACGGCTCTCGAAACATGTTCAAAATCGACCACAGTTACGTGACGAAATCCTTTCAGAAATCAATTCCAGTGTGGACGGAATGTAAGCGGTGATTATCCGACTGGCATTCATCGGCAATAATGTATTCTCAGGTTCCTGCTTGCCAAACTTCACATCGAATCTCTCAGCACAAAAAGCACCATCAAAGCCGTTCGCCAGGCGCTGAACAGCCTTCCAAAGGATTTGAATGACACCTACGATAATGCCATGAAACGAATTCAAGACCAGAACGAGGAGGACAGGACGGTTGCTCACTCAGCTCTCACGTGGGTTGCAAATGCCAAAAGGCCATTGACTGTGCCAGAAATTCAGGTAGCTCTCGCGATTGAACCTGGCGCAAGGCACCTGGACACCGACAATATTCTGGACGTCGAGATTATTCTGTCTGTCTGCGCCGGCTTGGTTATCGTGGATGAGCAGCTTGCTGTGGTCCGCCTTGTCCACTACACTACACAGGAGTACTTCGACAGCATCCAAAGTCAACATTTCCCATATGCGCAGACAGTAATCACCCAGAGTCTCCTCACATACCTAACATTCGATTATATCGCGAATTCATCCTGGACGACCGATCCGCCTCCCCTGCTCGATTATGCGCAATATTGTCTTGTGCATGCCGCCGGCGAACCGGAAGTGCAGCTCAGAAGCATGATCATTGAGTTTCTGGGTCGAATAAAGGATGTGAAGGGTCCAAGATGGATTTCCCCTCCTTGGGATATTTTGTATTGGCCGGAACATTGCTCCTTGTTGTGGGTAACCGCAGCAACGAACCTTGTGGACACCGCAAGGTTCCTTCTGGAACGCGTGCCAGCTCCGCCTTATTCGGAGAGGACCACTGCACTCCAAATCGCATCGTTCCAAGGACACCTGCCAATGGTTCAATTACTGGTTGAGAATGGCGGCGACATAAATGCGCCTGCGGGACGGTACATAACCTCAGCAGGGGAAGATTCTTTGGGAGACGACAGTGGCGAAAAGGATAAAGGTGTGGACTACGGCACTGCGCTCCAAGCAGCATGCGTCGGGTCCAATCCCACTATTGTTCGGCTGCTCCTAGAGAGCGGCGCCGACGTAGATGCACAGTGGGGAGACTACGGCAACGCAATTCAGGCAGCATGCATCGTCGGGCACGAAGCCATTGTCAGGCTGCTCCTAGAACATGGAGCAGACGTGAATGTGCGGGGTGGAATGTACGGTGGTGCACTCCAGGCAGCTTCGTACGCGGGCCACGAGAACGTTGTTCGGCTACTGCTCGAGCATGGGGCTTATGCCAATATATCGGCGGGAGAGTACAGCAGTGCACTGCAGGCGGCTGCTTCCGAGGGGCACGAGAACATTGTTCGGTTGCTGCTAGAGAATGGGGCTGACGTCGATACACAGGGCGGAGAACACTTCTCCGCACTGCAGGCAGCCTCACTCCGAGGCCATGGCACCACTGTTCAGTTGCTGTTTGACCACGGCGCCGACCTCAATTTGCAGGGCGGTGATTTGGGAAATGCATTGCAGGCGGCGGCGTCCCAGGGCCACGAGGATATTGTTCGATTCCTGGTTGGAAATGGTGCAGACGTGGATGCTCGGGGCGGGTTTTATGGCAGTGCCCTAGATGCAGCTTTAATTGAGGGCCACGAAAATATCGCCCGATTCCTCATTGAGGATTTCGAGGGCAGGACGAACAGGTTCAACATGGACCTGTATTGTCCATTGGAATCAGCGTTGTCCCAGCACGACGACCAGAACACCGCGTTGCTCATCGATATGTATTCGGCGCTTGATGCGGCGTTATCCAATGGTGATGGCAGCTGTTCCCAATTGCTCATAGAGCAAATTGCGAATGGCTATTAAATTCCAGAATAGGATTACGATATGCGCTACTTAAAGCCACTCCTTACATTGATCTCGAACCAATTATTTATTTAATTGATGTTAGCAGGCTGCAGGTGCTCAGCCTTGCTCAGCCTTGTGTTCAATCTTGGCTCATCGAAATGAAATCCATCTCTATAGAAAATGTGTGGACATGGATAAACTTCGCTGGGCGCCTTAGTTGTATTCCGAATATTTTACCGCTTGCAAAATGCGGTGCTCTCAAAATTATTCAACCAAACGAAAACCGTCGACTGAGCTCAAGTCACACCTCATTTGATACTCTTCCCTTGCGGCGCGATTGACGTTGGGGTTCATTGATGGTTTAATTGTGTCTTGGCAGTGACTGATCCGGCTGTCCCATCTCAACAAGCCGCCGAGGTACAAGGTCAAGTTTTGTTGAAGCGAGAGACTATGTCCCATCAGAGTTGTTGCAGTCCCACAGGCACATCAACGTAGCTGCTGTGGAGCTCTTAGGTTTTCAAAAAAAAAAAAAAAAAAGGTGCAAAATTGTGGAATACGTGACGCGAGCGCAGGATGACAACGGCCAATAATGGCATCGAACCATGCCAAGTGACCTCGAGGACAGTGGCGAGCACCTCCCAAAAGCTTTGGCAGCAATTGGGAGGTTCTGACCCATCTGGTCACGGTGGGAAAGATGAGTGTAAAGGAGCACCAGCACAGGTCAATCCACGCGCAAGTTAAACAAGTCAACTTGGTTAGATCGATTATCCCTCTCATTTTTGGTTCGGATTCTCCTCCACCCCAGGATCCATATCCAGCAGAGGTATCTCATCCGGGCCGGGCCCATTGGACTCGCTCCTCCGGGAATCCGTGCCGCATGTATCCTCATTCTGGAAGCTACTTCTGCCGAGCTCAGGGTCCACTGGTTCACGGACAGCGGTGTGTCGTGCTCTTGTTCTGGTACTTCCCCCTCTTCATCACCCAGATCTACCAAAACGCTCCCGGATGAACGCAACAATTCCTGCGCTCGCCGACCCAGGCTGACCGCCCTCTGTATGAAGGCGGGGAAGTCCTCTCGCCATTGCCTGAGAAGGGTACGGCGCTGGAAATAATGCATAATACCGAGAGCTGAGAGCGGTCGGCTTCCTGTAAAAATGACGGCATGGTCAGTGCCGTGTTCTACTTCGAACTTTGGAGTGGCGCACTGAATGTAAAATACATGATGTTTGCACCGAACAGCAGGATGAATGTGCCGTTGACAAAGGTCCAGAAACCGCCGGCCGCGGATATGCCATCTATCATAGAAGCGCTCGTGTACTCCTGCAGATGCTTCGTAGGGTGGCTTTCGCGCTGTACGATTGTCAACGTCGATGAAACAGGGGAATTATTGGCCAGTTGTTTCGTCGGAAGTAATGTGTCGACTTCCAGAATGAGCACGTCTACTAGTCGCTGGAAATGAGCTGTTAATACAAAAGTTGGGCAAAGAGTACAAAAGATGCTCGACGGGGACGTACACTGGACCACCATTCTTGACCAAACATTGGAAAGGCCTGCCGTCTCGTCCAAGTTACGTATGCCCACAGGTCGTAGCCGGGTGGAACAGGGATTGGATCTGTAAGTTGTAGGAGGTAACGAATATCCCCCTGTCCAGCTATCACATGGACAACTTTCGGTGGATCTTGGGCAGGGAATTCAATTGTGATTGTGATGCTGGTGATTTGTACCCATGACAGAGAACCTGAAAAATCTATGTGAGCTTATTCATGATCCAGAAGGAAGTTGCCCACATTCCACAACTGGGCCACGCATCACCTTGCACTCGTCCTCCCCGTCGCATTTTAGACCTGTTAACCGCGGGTCCGCTGCCGGTGGCATTGCTTCGCAGTTAACGGTACCATTGCGTGAGTCTGCTGTCACATTCATTGTAGTATTGTACACGGTCTGAGCCGTTATCTCCGGATATAATGGATCCTAGAAACTGTCAGGCATCAGTTTTAACTTTTGCTTCACAGCCGTACGAATTTGATAATAGGGTTCTGCGGGAATATTGGGCCCCTGTGGTCCAATAGCCAGGAAGCTCTCTCACGAAGACTTGCGACTGCTGTGGTTTGACTAGGATAGAGAAGAACGCGAAGATGGGAACCCCCAGTAAGATTCCACCGAGCATAAATCCTCGCAAAATGATGATACCAAAGGACTCGCCCCTGAGTTGGGTAAGTGTGGAGCTTAGATCTATTGAGCGTGAATTAAGAATTACCTGAGCAAAGGGCGTGCGATAGAACGATTCAACAGTATCGACCATGGTTTATAAGGTGGGTTGGCGCTTGTGCAGCCGCCTAAGAAATTGAGTTTTTGGCGCCAAAACCGGTCGGGCGACCACCAAATAGTGGCGGTGCGAAAGATGATGGTTAAGGCTAGTGGGGCGAGCGGGAAGATGAGGTATTCCAGCGGGTCCCACAGAAAGTACCCGACCGCTTCAAAAATGTATTTGTTGAGGCCACCAGCAGACATGGAAGTGAAGTATACGGACCCACAATTTCAATCAGAGTCGCGGCCCAATCCACACAAGCCAGCCTCATCCGGCTTGGGAAGACACTGCGGGTCACTGAATTGGATAAAATTTCTCAGACAGTTGTCTCTCACTTACGCGAGGGTGTGATGAACAAGGATGAAACCCGGGATGGCAAAGAGGGCACTGTAATTTAATCGATGTTTGTCGATGAATTCCCGCTCGTCGGATGGGTTTGCTTCCAAAGATTGTTGTGTCCATACCAGCTGAGCGACTAGTGATCCAACATTGACAAGAATCAGGAGGCGAAGGTTATAAACCCGTCCTTTGGAGCTGAAGAGGAGAGAAGTAAGCCGCATGTTGGACGACGTCAAAAATGTGGTGTCAAGCATTAAATGCTCCGCAGTTTTCTGGCCAACGTGTGGCGGAGCGCCTTGTTAGCAAATCCGTCTCAACTAAGGTACAATCAGATTTCTGACATGGCTTCAGGACTCAGACGTTACTATCCGCCTTTGGTCAAAGTATATACGCCACTGGATGACAAGCCCTGCATAGTTTTCCAACTCCGATCAAATCTCATTCTTTTTGGGGAAGTCAGCGCACCCCTATTCGGCCAATATCAACTGGGTTCGTTGAAGGTGTATAGGACGCTGATATGAGTCCCAAGCATATTTCTCGACGTTGAAATACATGTATTTATATATATGTCACACATACATGGCAGAGAAATGAGACAACACAGCAAACTGTGGAGATTTCACGTCCAGAATCTTGAACAAGAACAAAATAAAAAGATAATCGCCAGCAGAGGGATTTTGGAGATGCCGTGACGGGCGGAAATCTGCGGGATATAGTTTGCCTGATCATGAAACCAGTTCAAATATCAGCCAACTTCTCGATAGATCTTGCAGCACCTAGGTTTTGAAGATACTCCTGAAATTATGAAACAGAATTCGATACAGTGAATGACAGAAAATCTGATACAGCTGGACTTTGGGCTAAGAGCTTAAATTGTTCATTTCAGTCTGGCTTCAAAAAAACAAGACTCGTGACCGATATTTCCTTTTCTGGCCGTTGATGTTAGTAGCTACGCCAAGCGCCGAAGGTCCGATCAGATCGCGAGTCAGTCTTTTCGACTTGGTTTCCACGAGCAGGAAATGCACAAGAGCCTGCTCACACCAATGTTTCATCCAGACTTACTGCCAGGCATTTAAAGTGAATGCTGTTCATTGAAGTCTTCAATCAAGTTCGATCTCAAAGTGTCCCGGCGGCGACAGTCCCGCACAGCACCGGATCTGCGGAGATTTGCGGAATCTACTGCGTCTTGGTCCTGGCTACTTCCTGGCTGTGTTCGTTTGATGCACAGAAGTTCACACGTCAAAAACTACCAACAGTTGCCAAGTAGCACAGCCCTTGCGGCGGATTAGCTCACCATAAATTACTCATCCCGTATTTGGTCGGTGCGCAGTGACACCAAAGAGCAAGGTTTCGTCGTTGTCCACAAGGAATCCATCGCAACCGCAGTTCTTTTACGCCGCCCCTGGCGCGTTTAAATAGGCCACCGTCATCGTTCTGTTTATCCATTCTTCACACTTTCTTAACTTCTTCGATACTTCAACTTTTCATCTCGATGTCCTCTTTCAATGGTACAAGTGCGTTATGAATGCGCCGTCTCACTCAATTACCTAATCGAATCTTTTGTAGCGTCTCCGGCCGTGCCCGAGACTGCCTATGGATATGTACCTCACGAGGGGGTCGCCATTGTCTTCCTTATACTTTTTGGAACTAGCACATGTATGATGATTCTGATCCAGATAATTCTTTACTGACGCGTTCGTCTCAGTGCTTCACGCGGTTCAGGCAGCGTACTTCCGCATGTGGTGGATGCTCCCCACGGCGTGCCTCTGCGGGATCGGAGAACTCATTGGCTGGAGTGGTCGCCTCTGGAGCAGTTTCTCTCCGCGCCTTGGTGATCCCTACATGATGCAGTACGTTCAATTATGCTGTCCTTCAAACGCCGTGTCTTACATAGAGTCGTCAGGATCACCACAACCATCATCGCGCCAACACCCCTCATCGCAGTCAACTTCATCCTCCTCTCGCGCATCATTATCCGTCTCGGCCCCGCGTACTCGCGTCTGACGCCAAAATCGTACACCCGCATCTTTCTCACCTGTGTAGGTCCACTTCCATTCTATCTATTGTGAACTGGTGCTTATCACCCGGGGCAGGATTTGATCGCCCTCGTCGTTCAGGGTGGAGGCGGAGGGATCGCCGCCTCGTCACACAAGATCAAGAGCCAGCAACTCGGCGGCAACATCATGCTCGCCGGGATCGTCTTCCAGTTCATCGCCATCTGTGTGTACACCGCGCTCGGCGCCAACTTCCTGCGCAACTACAACGTATCTACGCCCGTGCGCCCCATGGTCTCGTCCGCGGAGCGCGGCGCGCTGGACTCGCGGCTGAAGCTCTTGATCTCCGCGGTCGGGTTCTCCACGCTTGTGCTGTTCATTCGCTCTATATATCGTATCGTCGAGCTGGCGGATGGCTGGACTGGCAAGATTATCACGACGGAGATTTATTTCAGTAAGTCTTATCTCTAGAGCCAAGGTCCACTCGGCAGATCTTCGTGCGCATCTTCAAAAGGGGGGCTGACCTTGATTCACAGACATCCTCGACGGTGGGATGGTCACGCTCGCCATTTTCACCATGAACATTGCCCACCCTGGGCTCCTTCTCGGATCGGAGAAGAGCACAGAGGAGAGCAGCCGTGGGGACGGTTCGACGGAAAAACTAAGGGGCAGCTCGGAGAGCTCCGTCGTGTAGTTTGCCTCCTGATTACTATTTCCATTAATTAGCCTTTGCAGAGTTCCAACTCGCACCACGGACATAAGCAGACATTTGTACAGCATACGTAGTTCCATTAATATTGGGTTTGATAATTTACTTTGTTCATGAAATACGTTCGGGGAAAATTCAGTCGAAGTCTTTCTTGGAGATATGAAGGTATTTCCCATGATATCTTATCCACGCCTGAAGCGTTTAAACCTCAGCGCCCCGCTTGATCTCCCGTCAGCAATTTCGCAATCGGCTGGTCCGCAATAGCGATTCCGATCTGGTGTGGAACTCGCGGCACAATCCTCGACAGTCCTCCCCAATGAAGAGTAGCCTGAGATCAACAATGTTAATGAACATGAATTCCGAATGCGCTATCAAAACTCGATCTACGGCGCTTAGTCGTACGAGGTAGTGCTCTCGTCGCCATTCTTGACGAGTTGCCAGGAAGCCCGGCCGGAAATGTCATTGAACCACCTGAATCGAGATTTATTGAGAAACTAAACGTAGAAAAGCCTTACACAGACCTGGTGACATTCGGACCCTTCGTCGTCATAATTTCGCTCCCGGCCCGCGCCAGCATGGTAGCGTAGGGTAGATGGAACAGATCCGCGAGGGTCACTTCCTGGTGACGAATATGATTCAGAAAAGTGCCAGGCAATTATGGGACGCAGGGACATACATTGCCGGCGAGGTACTTGTGTTTCGCGAGGATAACCTCGTAGGCATCGAGCTTGGCCGAGAGACTCTCAATGAGAGAGTCGAAGACGGCTTTATCGGGGACCTGGCCCAAGATCCTGTGGTGTCAAAGACGAAGTCAGGGACAACTCCGTGGAAGAAAAGCGGGGAAAGCAGCGCACGCACGGCTTGAACACCATCTCAGCAACGGCCTTGGAGGCGAGCGGCTCAAAGGTGCAGTACTCGATGGACGCGGCTTGCTCGAAAAGGGCCTTTTCCTCGATGCCCATGGGGATGAGCGGGGTTCCTTGATTGGTGTACTTGTCGGCGATGTAGCGGCAGATCGCACGGCTCTCGTACAGGATGAACCCGTCATCGTCCTAAAATCATCTGGTTGAACACGAAACCAACGGCTCACGAGGGAGAAAATAAACAGACGCACGATGTAAGGTACCTCGCCAAACGGCTGTTTCTCGAGATGAGCAGCAGACTTGAGCTCGGTCTTCGCAGCGCTAATGGGGACGAACTGGAACGGGACCTTCTTCTCGAGGAGAACAATGGCGACGCGACGAGTGCAGGTGGAAAATGCCATTCCGTGAAGTTTAAGAACCATTGTTGTGTGTGGTGTAAAGAGGAACTTGAGAGTTGTATGGTATGTGTGTCCTGTAATGCCGCGCGTCCCTTTTATACCTGGTATGCTCACGGTGCTTGTTTGACCGCTCGAACTGAACACACTGAGCTTACAGAACTGGCTTACACGCAATCTTTCCAAGAATAACTGTTGTCAGCAGTGTTATGAAATGGGCGCCTATTTCTCAGAGTCATTGTTGAGATTCAATAATCCTTTCGTCTCCAATGAAAGCCTATTAGTTCCACAACCACTACTCTCAGAGCCGGCCTCCAAAATGTCTGTACAGCAGTGGGCCAACAAAAGGAATAGTGGAACCAGCCTTCAAAGTTGCGGGCGGTTTTCGGGCGGGCGGCGACTAACGGACGGCGGAAAGCGGGCGGGAAGCGGCAGGTGCGGCAGAGTAAGATAGATGAGTGGAGGAGCTAGAGCCCGGTGAGAGAGCAACCCAGGCCAGGAAGAAAACGGGCGAAAGGCTGGTAGCCAGCGCAAGCCGCGGGAGCCCGCCCGGAGCCGTAGTGTGCGGTGAACAGCGGGCAGCGGAGTGGACCAGGATGGCGGCAAGATGGGGGGCAAAGCGAGAAACCAAGCGGAGCAGGCTGAAGGCGGGAACGGCGGCGGCAACGTGGGATGCAAGGTTGCCACAACGAACTTGGGTGGCTGAGGATTCTCGTATGGGCTACGTTACGGTCATGGGAAAAGAAGGATATTTCACTCGCCCGCAATTTAGATGGGACTCTCGTTCAGAACTCGAAGTTCCTCATCGCCATCCTTCAGAAATGCGGCGTCGAGTCCTGCATCACGCAGCATCTATATCTGGGCCTCTACCACGAGCGGAACCTCGTGTTTGAAGAGATTTAGCGCATTAAAGAGGCGGAAAACGGCCAGGGGCAGTGATGATTCGGATGGATTCGGGACCGCGCCATGGCGAAGAGGGGGTCCTGGTCGAAGATCTTTCCGGAGATGCCATACTGAATAGATGTGAGGTTGGGACAGAGGTCGGAGGGTGAACGGGATATCGTCAGAGCATCGACGAGGGCGGCTGTGACCTGGCCGCGTTCCGCCGAGGGCCTCAGAAGGAGATGTGTGAGGGATGGAAAAATTCGGAGGAGGCTGATGAGGGCGTCTGAAACCGTGCAACAGCCTAAAACCAATTTTGTTAAGGCGCAGGATGAGCGTTGTATAAAAGGGAGAACAGCGTCGATTGGGGTAGGGTAGTTTAACCAAGTAAATAAACTGAGTTCCTCCAGCGATGGTGCTACGAGGTGACAGAGTGGATCGCCGAGACTAACGGAAAGAAGACGAAGGGAAGGAAGCATGAGCGGATCGTTTTCAGGCACCCAACTATCACCCTCGAAGTAGAGAGCGCACTCGACAAGATTGGGGGGCATCTGAAGGATGTTGAGTTGACGCTCCGCAGTAGAACGACCTCGGTAATGTGTGACCTGTGTCCATGGTAACACAAGAGGCGGAGAGCTTGACCGATGCTTTCGGTCCGTATGAAATACTGTACGCAAATTTGGAGCATCGGAAAAAAACCCGCAGACCGTCGCTGAGTTCCAATTGCCGCCCACTTCCAATTTTTCGAGCCGTTTGAGTCTGCCTTTGGTGAGGTTCAACATATCCACCAGACGTTCGGAAAATAAACCGCTCAAATGCACAGTCCTCCAACGGCTGCAATTTTGAACCATCAGCTCCAACACTCTATGACGGTCGCCACTAGAACCGCCGTGGAAAACGATTTCAAGAGAAGCATCGGCCGCACTGATGAGTTGAAGATTTATTTCCTCCAATGAAGCCCGTTTATGATACGAAATTTCGATGTAACGCCAAAGATGATAAGAAAGTGGAGAATGTCTCCAGAACCGAGATACGAGAGCAAGCGACCATGGAGGCCCGTTCACTGCGGCTCCATCGAACTGTCGGATCCTCGATGATGCCACGGACATTATTTCGGATATTATATCCGAGGGTAGACGGCGGATGGGAGATGTGAGAGCCCTACACAGGCGAACGGATTTCTGGGTTTCTTTCCGCTTTTGAATAGGCTGCGTCGGGGTCGCTTGAAAGTGCTCGATACGGGCATTCAAGGCGGCTAGGCGCTCCACCCCCACGGAGATGATTTTATGAAGACTAGAGAGGTCGGAGTCGAGAGGAACGTCGTTGCTCGTTATGAGGTAAGTGAAATCAGCTAAGTCAAGTAACACTGGCAGGTCCCTAGGGACGACGCTCTAGTAGATCCACATTTTGAGCACAATTCCATGACAATGCTACGGAGAAGAATATGAGGTTCTTTTAGAGGAGATGAACGATCTTTCGCACCAGCAGAAAACGATGGTGTAGGGTCGAAGGGTCAACTGGTGCCGCTGTGGATGCACACGTGGGTGGGCGCTCTTCGTGGGCGTGCGCTGCCGAAGGTGATCGCACGGGTGACGGCGGAAATTGCCTCAGCCCCTGCGTATCACAAGGTGCTGGATGCGAGGAATATTTGCAGGATTGACGACGATGGTGCGGGCTCCTGCGCTATCGTACATTGGGAGCTGCATCCGCGAAGTATAGACGTGGTGAGGAACACGACCGCGCGGCAGCGATGAAGCGGGGACAATACACTCGATGAAGACGGTGCTGCGCAAGATCAGATGCTTATCGTACGAGGGGAGGACAAATAACATACCAGGGCAATGTAGGGCCTGGTTAACGCATCGAGGGGTGCGATTAGACACAATTCTTGAGAAGAACGATTAGGGATTATCGTGGTAGAGCCGATAAATATTTAGCCACTAGTATTTGTATCCTTGCGCAGCGCAGACAAGTAAAGCGAGTAGGACTTGCATTAGGCGACGGGCGCGGGTATATGTCTTGCCTCTGGTATTGCATTGAGGAATCCTCGGGCGGTGGTAGTTAGCGGGAAAGACGATGCCGGATTGGACAAGGTCAAAGAGGATTGACGAAATGGGGAGATAATAATCGGTTCCGAAGGGGTGGAGACGCCTGGCCTACGAGCCAAAGCAGCGAGCAGAAGTGGAAGACGTGGCGATGCACTCACGTAACATCGGGCCGTGATCCGTCTCTGCACTCTTTCTCGACCACCTCCGTCTTAACAGGACCCACCGGAGAAATATCCGTACTTATCATCGTCAGGCTGGCGAATTTCTAACATGCCGCACTCTAGATCAATTCGGCAGCAGCGGCCGACAGCTCTGCAGCCTCTGCTCAACTTCTGCTTCCATTGTTCCAACACCTCGAACACACTCTACGCAAGCAGAGAAAGCTCTTTCACGCAGCCACGATACTCGAGGCTGCCCTCCTGCCGTACCGTGAGGCCTTCTTCGATATTCCCCTGAGCCTCGCGAAGATAGACGGCGTGGTCTACTTGAATCGTCACCACACAGTGATATCTCTCACCGACTATTCCCCCGGGACCTCATGGTCGACGTCGCACACAAGGTGGTTCTGATCCATACACACCACACCCCTCAATTGCAGTACACACACCCTGAACTCACACCTCGATTCCTCATGTCATGTATACGACGGGGGGTCCAAATACTGACGCATCTCCAGGGTCAGCGTATCCATCTGCGCCTGTAACACCCGCAACCTCTCGTCCACCGACTGCTCCTCTCCCCGGAACATCTCGCCGTTTCTCGACTCTTCGAGATTTTGGATTTCGGCAGCGAGGTTGTTTCTCCGTTCAGCGAGGGTATTTCCATCCCCCGACAGTAGCTCCTGTTTTGAGCGTCCATTCCTCTCATGCATCTGCGGAGTAGCAGATGAGACGAAAGGTTCCGGGGCTGGAAGAGGAGAATTATGAGTGATCACCAAATTCATACCAAACCAGTCAAACACACACCCAATTGTTCTCTTTCTTTTGTCCGTCTCTGTCGCAAGAGCCAGAATGCGCCCACGAGTAGAGCAAGCAGCAGGCATCCCCCGATTACTCCGCCTACAATCGCCCCAACCGAACTGCGGTGCTGGATTGCAGTAGCACTCGAAGCTGACGGTGCCCCCGTAGGGCCCGTGGCACTCGCAGCGGGAGGGGGAAAGTTCGGCTTGTCCGCAATTGTCGCAAACGACGGCCTGTACGTTATATAGTCGATCCGCGCCGCAGGCGGCGGACTCCCCACGGCGTCCACGACCTTCGCAACAAGCGTGTGGTTCCCCGTTTCTGCATCAAATGGCGTGGTGAAGTACACAAAATGCGGCTTGACTAACAGGTCCGCTCCCGGAGTGAATACGTTCGTGGTGGTGTTTCCATCGAGAGTGAATTCCATTTTCAGGAGCCAGTCTGCCTGAGCGTCTACGACACCTGGGGTGATTCCAGATACTAAAAGGGATGTTCCTGCGTTTGACGATAAATTCAAGTGCACTGAAAAAAGAAATGTGTGTGTATCTACTCACCAGCAAACTGGAATGTGAATGATGCTCCAACACTGCTGCTCCGATGGGAGGTATTCGCATGCGGCGACATGTTTGCAGTGAAGGAAACATCCTTCGGATTTTTCAATGTCGCGTTCTCATAAGCCTCAGGTGTCGGAATGAGACATGGCACCGGCATCGTGAAGTTATCCTGCGCACTCCAGCTTCCGTCCCAGAAAATCTCGGGACTGGCATCGTCCACGATGATTGTCTGGCCCTGAAAGCTGGTCGAATTACTAGCCGTGACGAGTGCGTAGTCAATCATGATACCGTTCGCGTTGCTGAGCCCAAGTAGCATCTGCCCAGGCGCAGGTAGGGTGCCAGAGGTGTAGAATTGGCCACCAAAGGCTGCAGACGGGTACATGTACGGATGGTAGTCCTTGGGCTGCGCGATAATATCCTTGTCGGACCCAGGATCAGCGATCCCAATGGTTTGATTATACTGGCTTGGCGGCGTAATTCCGAAGAGTGACACCGAGGCTCCTGGATACAACGTTACCACAAGTTGAACACAAGTAGAACCGCTCACCTTCGAATTGGAGTGCCCACCCCCAGATTGCACCATCGGTCGCCTGCGGTATGAACACCGACCCGTTGTAGCAGCTGTTAAAACCGGTGTACCATCCCCCTGGGAAGCCCACCGTCAGTGTGTTCTGTAACGAGTGAGCAGGCAGAGCCTGGTCATCGATAATGATGGCGACTGGGTCAGTCATGAGAAGCGATGGGTGCGGCCTGCGGGTCGCAGAAGGTGCTAGAGATGGTAAAGAACCGAGCGAGGGAAAGCCGACGGAAAGGCTGTTAGACGAGCAGTGCAATGATTCGCTCCCGATCATGGAGTGGAAGCAGAGTTCAGTGTTGATGGAACGTAGATAGTCATTGGCTTGCAGTTTTTATCTCTCGGCACGAACCATGGTGGGATTGAATCAGGATTGGTGATTGGCTTGCAGTTTTTATCTCTCGGTCGAATCAGGGTAGGTAAAGATGTAGGTTGAAAATTCCGCCGGATGAATTTGAAGTCTAAGGCAGACCAAGATACAAAAATTTGGGCGAGGCGCACGTTCCATGAAGGGTATTTGGTGAAATCAAAGTCTGCTGTCTCCACCGAGAATATTACTTCCAGATTCGAACTACTGAAATTCAGTAGCTGAATAAATTGGTCGTTCGACCCCAAGCCCTGGCAGTTTCGATACTAAGATTATATACACATCGCCAAAGCTCCAGTGATACGCCTACTCCGTATCTAAGAGCGGAGCTGAACAAATAAGAACAACACCACTCCGTGAGCGGGAGCAGTAAGCGTGGGTGTGCGAGGTGGTCTAAGAAGTCCCAAACCCAATCAAGTACGAGTGGGTGAACGCGAGACGGCGGCGGCTATAAACGATAGAAGATCAATACGACAGACGAACAATACGAAACTATACGATGGCGAGGACGTTGACGTTGGTGTAGGCGTAGGCGTAGACGTAGACGAGACGATGGTCGGAAGAGACAGTGATCGAGGGCGAAGGGCGATACGAAGCTATGCTGATATGCAGATGGGCTGCGGAGGGCGACACGAACTAGCAACAAATGAAATCTATTGCAGTGGGGTGCGGGTCTCTGCCATACATGGTAAAGACGTCAGGCTTTTATAGTAAATAGGAGCGGAAAAGTGAGTAATAGAATATGACATGTAAATATGAGAGCGGGGCCATAATGAGACGTGAAGCACTGCCTTGCGAAAGCTTCGTGAGAATCCCGCTCGCTGGATACGGTAGGTACCATATGGAGCGGGCAATGAGGAGCGGGGAGCACTGCCTTTGCAACGGGTCGTGAGAGTCCCGCTCGCTAGATATGGCAGACGCCATATGGAGCGGGCAACGAGGAGCGGAAGCGGGAACGGAAACGGAAATATGATTAGTAATGTCAACCGTGAGAGTGTGCACAGCTTCCGCTTCCGTCTCCGCTCGTGTATCCGTCTGCAGAGCGGGCTGATGCACATCACCAGTCCCAGCATGGAATGGGATTTTTTCTTTCTGAAAGTTACTTTGGAGGTACGTCTATGGCGGACTTCATGTTGAACGCCGAAGAAATACACTGCAAGTCGAGTGACTCAGGTGCTGCCAGTGGCCATCCTGGATCGCGTGAAATTCGAACCTTGCAGGCGTGATAGAAATGTTTGACGCTCAGATATAGATACTACGACGTCCTTGTTCTTTTCTACATACTAGTTTTGGCTCCAGCTTTCCTGCGCGTCCGAGTCGGCTGAGCGAGTGACAGTGACACATTGTTCACGCGATCATCACGTCTGCGCGCCCACTTTTCTACATCAACCGTCGAGATCGAGAGTCCGCGCGGGCGTAGCCGGCACAGGTGAGCTGAAGGTTCATTTCATCCAATGATCCCCGTTTAGAATACGCAATTTCGATGTAACGCCAAAGATGGTGATAGGCAAGTGCAGAATGTCTCCAGAACCGAGATACGAGAGCAAGCGACCACGGAGGCCTGTTCACCGTGGTCCCATCGAAACGTCGGATGCTCGATGATGCCATGGAAATGATTTCGGATATTATATCCGAGGGTAGACGGCGGATGGGAGATGTGAGAACCTTACACAGGCGAACAGATTTCTGGCGCTTTTGAACAAGCTGCGTCAAGGTCGCTCGCATGTGCTCGATACGGGCATCCAAGGCGGCTAGGTGATCGACCCCCTCAGAGATGAGGGTATGAATAATGGAGAGGTCGGAGTCGAGAGGAACGTCGTTGCTCGTTATGAGGTGGGTGAAATCGAGTGAGTCTAGTAACGCTGGCAGGCCCAGTACGGACGACGCTGTAGAAGATCCACATTTTGAGCACAGTTCCAGGACAATGCTAATGCTACGGAGAATATGAGATTCTGTTAAAGCGAATGAAAGATCTTGTCGCACCAGCAGAAAACGATGGTCGTGGTTGGGTCCAAGGGTAGTACACTTTGATAGTGATGCAACACGTGATTAGGACGCGGGTCGAATGATCAGAAAGCCGAACCAAATAAATAACCAATGAAGTCGCCGAAAACACCTTTTTTTGTTTTTCAATTTGGCATTATAATTGTCATTTCATGCAGTTATCTAGGGTCCGTATTTTTTGTTTGCCGAACGCAATCACATTGTGGTGAGGAACACCTTACCAAATAATTACCAAGCATAGCAGGCATGACTCATCCAGTTCTTTATAAGGGACGTTACTACGCAGCAATGCCATCATGTCCGTCAACCTCTCCTCTCGTTCGGCCCTGATCGTTGTTGATGTCCAAAATGGCTTGTCCTCCAATTCGTCTGCCTCCAATGCTGACTGCAATTCTCACAGGATTCAAACTCGTGCCGTACTCCGACATGGAGTTTTTCCCCGAGCTGAACGACGTTATCGGGAAAATATCTTCCGTCATTCAGGCATTCCGGGCAGCGTCCCTCCCCGTTATTCATGTCCACCACGCCGCTCTCGGAGAAGACTCTCCGCTGAATCCCAAACTTTGCCCGGAAGGCTATGCAGTCTTGCCGGAGGCAGCCCCCGTCGGAGAGGAGGTCATCTTCGTGAAGAACGTCAACTCGGGTTCATTGGGACAGGACTCGAGGCGCATCTGCGCGCGACGCAGATCGACACACTCGTGATTCTGGGACTGACCACATCGCACTGCGTGAGCACCACCACGCGCATGGCCGGAAACTTGGGGTTCAAAGTGTATTTACCGCGAGACGCGACCGCGATGTTCGAGCGCCCGGCGGCACCGGGGAATCACAAGCAGTTTGATGCTGAAACTATGCATGAAGTGGCCTTGTCCGAGCTTCACGAGGAATTCGCTACAGTCGTCACCACCGACGAGGTTGTTCATGGAGTAGAAAGGCTCGCGAAAGTTTAATATCTCAATACTCACTCGAAAATTGATTCGTTCCAGGATTGAGAAATTGCGATAGCAGGAGCCCAGAATAATGTTGAATCGCGCAAAATATCGACCTTCGGGCCAGTCAAGGTAGCGTACGTATCTGTGTGAGATAATTAATGGCTTGGAACTTATTTCGTGTCAATCTGAATGCTCGTATTCCTGGAACTGGCGACGTAAAGGGTTTTGATGGTGTGGTGCCTTTGGTCCGGGCTACAGCCTCAACCGTCCACATTATGGCTAGATTATGAGTGGAAGATCGGTAGCTTTTTACGTTTTGTAGGAATGTCCCAAGCAGAATTTTTATTTTGGCCTTCATTTCTCCCTCATGATTATTTTTCCCCCGCCCCACAGCCAAATCATGCCAATTTTATCGGTTCATATTGCCTTTCCTGGCCAGAAATTAATAGTTCTACTCAGGAAATTTCTAGGTATTCATTTCAGAAGGCCTCTCAATCTTGTGGAGGCCATACAATGCGTGTGGAAGGCTGCGAGCACCGACGCCGAACAAACAAGGAACAAACAGACATTCGTTTGGCAGGGATTCAGTATTCTGGATCCGGCGGTCGATTTGGACTATATCCCGACACGGGGCCGGCTACGATGTAAGCAATCCTTGCAAACGTCTTTGTCTTTGTTCTCTAAGTGGCACAGAGCAGAAAAGCGCTTTGTTGGGATCAGGTGGCTGTGCGGTTGAACAATGGTTTGCGCTTTGGTTGGATTCTTTGGCATTGCCGCTTTGGGGATGCGAGTCAAAGCGAGAGGGTGGCATCCCATAAAAGCGGCAGTCTTCCGTTGTAAAAGTTACCGCTCTTTCCGCCCATCCACCGCGAACTTTCGATTCTCCGCCGTTCTCATCCCTTCACTGCAATGGGCAAGACTGTATCAAATAAGAAGGTCTTGCGCCAAAAAGAGCCCAAGAAACCGCCTCGTAAAGCCGGAGTCTTCCGGGCTCCATCGCCTTCCCCGACGCCATCGCTCTCCAGCAGCTTCGTGGCCAAGCCCAGCAAACCGAAGGCGGCTCTACCACGCATCCGGGCTGACCAGGTCACCTTCGCGAAGTTGGGAAAGCCACAGAAAACCGCCCATCGACAAACCGTTCGGAAGGAGCTGCTCGGGGCCGCCGTCGCCGCCAAGAAGAAACAGACCAAGGTCGAAGCATTGCCTGTGCTTGCGCCTCCTCCTGAACCGATGCCACCTCCGCCTGTCCCAAACCTTGAACCCGTCGCGGAACCGTGGGTGCACGTTGGTAACGTACGCGTTCCTCACATACGCATCCGAATCTCGCTGATAATGAGACAGCTTGACCCCGAGGCCACAGCGGAGGACCTTCAAGGGCACTTCGCTGGGTGTGGAGGCATCCAGTACGTCAACATCCGGTACAGCAGCAGCGGGTGCCTGGCCATCCGCAGCACGGCTACCGCTACGCGATAGTCAAGTTCGAGACAGCCGAGGCCGCCGATGCTGCGGTTGCGCTCAATGGCTCCAACCTCATGGGCTCGGACTATTCCCTCGTGGTACGTCGGGTGTACATCCTCCTCATTTCATCAAATATTCACGTCCAGTCGCAGGTAGAGCCGGAGCTCCTCAATCTTCCCGAGGTCCAGAAACTCCCTGAGTTCCGGACAGTTGCTCAAGAGGGTGTTCTGGTGGGAGTTCCGCGCCGCAAAGCGCGTCCAACAAACAAGCATCAAACAGGTATGTGCTCAGAGGTCTTACAAATCCAGCGGCGTTCTTATGCACCACACAGCGTCGGGTGCCCTCACCAGGTGTGTTTCCGGCAACCCATTCCTTCCGTCTCACAGCTCATTTGCTCTCGTTGTAGCCCAGTTAAGTTGGCGAAAACAAGAATATGGCAAGACAGTGCGGAAACTCTGCGTAAGAAGCGGAAGGAGACAGGGAAGCCTATTGTGGTAGGGGGTGTTCCTTCACAATGACGTTGGTCTAGTTATACAAGTCTGAGAGGGGAAGACTTTATGTATTATGCCAGTATGATTTATGCACCAAACTATGCGATCTCTCTACTACTGCCTTGAAGTTGATGGCGCTTGCCTGCCGGCAAATACTATCAGCTGAGGTCCTCGGATGGCCAGTGCCTTATAATGTCGACCGGCCCATACTTGTGTGGGAAATTCAGACCTGATAGTTTAGACCCATTTCTGAGGTTCATTTGTGATAGCTATTCCGCGCCAAATTAAATCGTTCTATCGAGGAGCGATCACCAATCCGGCAAAAGCCGCCTCGAAGATCATATCGTCCCCTATCCCCTGTCTCACTCTTTCAGACCTCTTGAAGAACGTTTTTTTGACTTCCTCAATGGCAGGCTGTTTTGTACCACTTGCGAGCGATATTTGCTCATCTAGTTAACTCGACAGAGAACCGTAACAAAACTCTCGAAATCGACGGTAGAGTGCGGGTCCTTGGTCATGAACGGATACGTCATTCTTGAAGGTGCGCCATTGGAATTTTGTCCTATCTTATGTCGGCATTGATATTCCACCAAGGGCGTCCATGCAAGATCGTAGACATGAGCAAGTCCAGAGCGGGATATGGCTTCAAAGTCCATATCGTGGGCATCGATGTGAGACCTAGCGCCTCTTAGTCCTGTTTTCGGTGCTTATCGTCGCATTTGCAGATCTTCAGGGGCAAGAGACTGGTACATCCGTCCCTGTCCACCAGCCCTGCGCAGCGCATTGACTCCCGCACAGGAGGCCATCGAGAAGTCCACGTGTGAAATGGAAGTTCCAGTGGTCGAGCACAAAGAATACGAGCTGGTCAGTTTTTTCCGGCTCTCTTGTCTCTGTCTCGCAAGGTTGAATTCCGGCCAGATAACTGTGGAAAACGGCTTCCTCAAACTCATGACCAAAGATGGCACCATAAAGGACGATGTGATGCTCCCGGATTTTGGTGAGCTGGGGAAAGAGATCCAGCAGGCCTCAGATGAGGGCAAGACGATGTTAATCACTGTCCAAAGCACGGCGGATGAGGAGGCGGTGTGTGTTTTCGTTCCATTCTGTTGGCTGGCTTTAATTCCTTGCCTATAGGCAATTCGAATGAAGGAGGCGTCTCAGGAGTGAAGATAAAGCGATGACAGTTGATGACGTTGCAATTCGAGCCGTAAATATACGCAAAATTCGAATTTAAATGGAAAGGTCCAATCTGGCACCACCATGATTTTGATTAAATAACTGTAGCAGTTTCTGAATTTCCCACTTGCAGAACCGTGAAACAACTTTTCCGGTACTCGCACTTTAGTTGTTTGGTTCGGCTTGTTGAGTATTACGCGTACAACGGATCACGTGCTAACTCCGCTCTTGATTACGACGACCGAACGATTCGCGAAGGCTAGTTTACCTGCCGCACGGTAAGTTTCCTTTCTTCAATGTATCCAAATACTTATCTTTATACCACAGAGATGACTCCGCTACAAGTCCCTGAGCTAGTCCGAGAGATTGCAGTATTTGTCGAGAAATCTCGAGATCTCTCTCAGTTTGCGCGGGTGGACCGGTTTACCCATGCTGTAGTGACACCGTGTCTGTTCCGTCACATTGAGATCCCCATGACTCGATCGAGTCACTCGCTGTGGCATTACGCACCCACCCAAACCGTGCTGCGCCTTGCAGATCTCTGACAATCTGCGGCCCTTATCACACAAAGCTCGCCGTCCTGAATGATAACTCTCTTCACCAACTTCATCTTGATCTCATTACTGTTCTTGGCGCCATTTCCGCTCATGGGCAGCTGGTCATTTTGAGATGGAGTAACCGGGAGTTTAGGGGACGGTGGGTGCGATACTCGGAGGACGTCTGGACAGCGATCTTCTCTGTGTTGGGTCCCCTGCGGGAGCTCGAGCTCCATGTCCCCGAGTCAGAAAAGTTTTATTTGGTGTGTCTCCACCGTTTGAATGGTCACCAGCGACTCACTTTCGTCAGTACTCACTTGCACGCACTCGTTTTTCTCAACTACGAATTCTTCGGCTTTTATTACCTGGTGTACATGGAGGGGATATTGCGCACCTTCAAGAGATGCTTGAATCCCTCTCTGACCTTGAGGAACTGGTCTTGCAATTTCCATTATGTTGCGCTCCCAGCGGCATCACTCTTGGCTCAACCCATCCCCACCTCAAGTGTTTGTCGCTGACCACCTGCCAGCTCTTTGACGAATCCGACTTCTTGGCGCGACACCCAACCATAGAGCGCCTCTTCCTCGACTCGGAGCAATCGTTCAGCGGTGGCTCATCTCCAAACATGCTACGGGCAGTCAATATTGACGAATCCTCCTTATTTTCCTCTCCCACCGTCCTAGATTCTCAAATTACACATCTCCGTCTTCGTGAGATCGCAGAGGACATGGATCCCGGGCTCCCTGCAGCGATTCGCGCGGTCGCACAAAGTCTGCGTTGTCTCGAGCTGGAAGTCCAGGGCGGCTTCAAAGATGACCAAACCGAAGAGCCGAATGTCACCGTCAATATCACCCATCTTCTCCGGTCCGTGCCCGCCCTCGACGAACTTGGGATCATCTACCACAAACGGCCGCCTCTACCGCCGAATTGGGCTTCCAACCTCCTCGTAAGCTCTTTTTTTTTTTTCGTGCGTCGCTATTCACGAGCGCGCCAGACCTACGTCCTCGCCGCCGTGGATCCCGCTGCGCCATTGCGTGCGCTGCGCATCTACTACAACGAAACCCTTCCGCAAGAACGGCTTGACGACCTCGGACCGCTTCCGTCGCGGCTGAAATATATCGGATGGGACACCGACGCTACATCCCTCATCCACGTAGTCGAGAGACGAGGCGATAAAAACGGCGTTGGAAACACGTTGACTCGGTCGCCAACGGATGACTGGACGGCGCAGACGGTTCTCGGTTTCTTTGGGGAGTCTTTCGGGGAGCCTTGATGTGGAATTAATTTGCATTCTGATCTCAGTTTTGCGTTCCTGGGATTATTTGTGGGCGGTTCTAGGCCCCCGGTCACTACCTTTTGTATCGGTCCGCGATAGAGTAAATCAACGCCCTAAAATTGCTCTTTCTCGGTCCTGAATATAGAGTAAAACAGTCCCAGGAGATGGCAACACCGGTCCGTCATAGAGTAAAAGATCACCCCCGGTGGGAATTTTTTGAGATATGACTGAGGTAAAATTGCGGAAGGAAGCTTGAAAACTGTACCTATACGCCCAAATTTGAACCCAGAGGTGCAGTTGCCGCGGAAAGAGGCTACTTGCAGCTCAAAAACAGGCTGGAGAAGAAATTTAGAATTCTTTGTTAATTTTTTGACCCCAAATGTCCGTCCTCAATAGAGTAAATCAGCCGTCTGAGGCCCAGTTTCATAGAGTAAATCAACGAAAAATTTCAGAGAAAAGCGGACCGCCGCGAAAGGTAGCCGGGGGCCTGCGGTTCTTCCCTTTGGTTTATGGTTTGCTTAAGTCCTGAAGGCTTCTTCCACTCAGTTCGGCGCTGACGGGGTGTCGTGACCTATTTCATTTTTCTTCGCGCGTTTATTTTTAGGCGTGTTTCGTGTCAACTGTTCTATATAGTATTTGTTGTGACCTCTGACCGGGTCATCGCCCGATCGGGTAGTGCATCGCCTCCAGGTCATCGGGTTTCAAACTCCGCTAGGTGGCTGCCGAACTCACTCTCGCAGTGGGTCACAGCTTTTCCTCCTCCGCCCGATCGTCGCCTCCACTGCGGTCAACGCCTCTTGGGTGAGCACAGTCAATGATCGAGCCTCCCGGTTAGGGCAATTGATGGTCCTTCAAACCTCCCGATTCCATTAATGGTAATTTTCTCAAGCGTTCTGATAATGTTCTGTTCCTTTCGGGGCCTTGACTCTCTCCTCCTTAATCAATCCATTCTGGCTGTATCAACTCTCGAATTAATTTCCCAAACAACTTCCCTTCCCAAGAGCAAGTTCAAGTTATTCTTGTCCCCCGACCTCATCTTCTCGCCTTTCCGGACCCCGGACCCTTGTGGTGCGAACATGCACCATTCAATTTCCAGCACACCTGACATATTATCCTGTCCTGAGCTACCCATGAATAATTATGGCTTGAAATCTGGCTCTTTCTTCTGCTGGACCGGCAAAAACATACTAACAAAATTTTGCCTGCTCGCTCTACCGGAAGTCAAGTCACTCCAAGCTCTGGCAAAGAAAATGAAATGTCACTGTAGGGATTCGAAATATTTGGATCCACCCGCTTTTAGTAGCCGATGTGGCAGCTCCATCTTGATGACAAATCAGACACGGTCAGATTCGTCTTCAGATTAAATGGGCACGGTAGTACATTGCCGTAGGTGATAGATAACGAAATAGGGACTCGTACTACACTACCATTCGAATTATGATACTCAAATAAATCGGACTTCGAACGATAGCGGTACACACTAGCAATATAAAACTGATATTTCGGACTGCATTAAGAAAGAGGAACCGTCATTCAGTACTCCTCGGTCAAGTCTATAACTCCTCCCGCGCTCAGGGCGCGGTGTGCGTTGGCAAGATGTTCTTCATCCGAGTCCATTACGTCAATCAGATTGTCTTCTCCGGATTCCTCTCCGTGTTCGTCATCCTGACCGCGTCCCCGTTTGACGGGACCACGAGGATTGTTCGATGTTTCGGCTTCCGGATCATCATCTGCCTCGACCTCGACATTCAATGAAGTACGTGTTAACTGGCAGATGGTAAGATAGTGAGCACTGGGTGGAGAATAATATAGACTGACATCGGTAGTAGGCAAAGATAAATCCCGCGTTGCCACGGAAAGAATGGCTTGTGGAATGGACACAAGCTTGATATCTGCGTCTGCCGTGACAGGTAAATTGTCCAGTAAGGCCGATGCTATAAATTTCTTGGTAGATACTCGGACGCGAAGCAAGTTCAATTTGGTGGAATCCGTAAATGCTGGGTTCCTTTCTGAGGCCTTTCTGACCTTTAGGATAATGCCGCTGGTTGTCGGCGACGCGATTGTGGTTCCATTGTAAAGAACGAAACGCTAAAAGGTTATTAGCACAGACTATGCTGAGGGTTGATATATACATACCGAGGATATCATCCTGAATACGACACCAGGCCACAAGTTAGAATTGAGTTTCTTCAACAAATATTCCCCCTTCCATCCGAAAAGAGAAGTGCAGAGACTTGAAAGATTGGCAATAGACGGTTCTCTGGGTGTCCAAAGATTTACATTGGGCATGGGTCCAGTGTAGTTGGGAGAAGCAGATGTCAAAGGATTTAAATACAAGTTTATCACCTCGAGATTCGGAAAGGTATCTGGGATGTCGGTGGCCAATTTGGGATGACATTTGTGTAAAAGGCCGGACGCATTTGTTCGTAATTCGTCACGAAGCGCATCGCGCCAGCCAGTGAGGTATTTGTCAAGCTCATGACCATGAAAGGACCTTAAAATGTTTAACAGGTCCTGCCCGAAGCCAAGCCTTGCTAGAACGTGCGCAATCGTGGGGCCAACACCCGAAATATCAGCCTCGTAGTCGCCACCAAGTAGCAAGGCACATAACAAAAGACCGGCTCTATCCAAAGACACGGTATCTGTGTTCTGAATGGAATCCAGCGCGTAGATTACGGAGTCGTGTTGAACGGAGGGCCTGGAACATAGTTCAGTACAAACCAAATGAATAAATGAATCTGAAACCGAACCCCAGAGTCCGGATTACAAGCTGTGCACCAAACAGGAAGGCGTCACTGTCCTCGGTAAGAATACCATCGATTTGACCCAACTCATTGAGCTGCGCCAATTCTGCTTCGGCCTCGCCAGGTGCCTATAGATTATCCTCGAATAAGTGGAATGTATGTTTCAGAACCGAAATTTGGGACTTACATCGTAGTAATAATAGCCAAAGCCAGATATCATTGTTTTCAGATGTTCGATAAGCCACAGAGGGCGGTGGATTACCCGAGTCCCACGTTTAATATGCGGCCGACCAGGACCGTCAAACATAAAGACCGGGGTCATTGGAGCCAACAAGAAGTTGCAGAGTTGGTAGAAAAGCTTCTCAAGAACTAACTTTTGACCTCCGATGCCTGGATGAAAAACGCCGGCGGCTTGCAGAGCGGCGATTACAGCATTGATTCTGATACTGCAGAAGTGTTAGAATCATTCATTAGCACAGTCATAATGCAAACACATTTACCTGATATCAACACCCACGAGAAATGTCTGAGCCCGCGGTTATTGTTGCGGAAGCCTTCATGGTCGCGAGATGTAACAAGGACCTCGTTTCCGCTGCAGGCCCAAGAATCTAGATGTTGGTGAGTGACTGAATGAAGTTATCGCCAGTCACTGGATTTGCTCACCTCCCATAGCTTCGGAGACCCATATTTGCGTTGTGAAAAGAGGAAAGGAGGAGACCGATCTCCTGTCTCAGGCGAAAGAAAATATTACACAATCAAAAATAGAATTAAGCTCATAGGGAATACAACAATACAAGATGCCAATGTCGACGAGGTTTAATAGAAATCATTGCGCACGAAAGAATAACGAGCTGGATGTGTTATAGCTTAACTTTTTTCCGGCGTCGAACATCTACTGCTGCAGAACGCTTCCTTGCAACGGAGGATTTGTAGAGCAGGTGTAGTCGAGGTGCTGGCTCCTGAATCGACAGTCGAGCCTGCTGCCTCTGTAGTGTCCGTCGAGGCGCCGGCTAGTGCGTCGTCTAAATTCAATATCACAAAGTAAAGATCAATCTTGATTTACCATTATGTTCTTGGATTTCCGGACGGCATCCAGCCTCCGACTCGCGAGATCCTTGGAGAGCCAGTTAAGGCCCTTTGGGGTGTCGGTTGCGCTCCCAGCTAGCGCTATGGCACGGAGCTCGGCTATGACGATGTCCGGCGAAATGTTTCGCGCGTTTGACTGATGGTCGATCCATTCAGGAATCTCGCGCAGACGTTCCCAGGCCTTTGCAATACTGCCGCGTTCCTACTTGATGGTCAACACACAAACAGTGTATGAAGGATGAAAAATACCTTTTTGTTGTCCGGAGATCGCCAGCTTGCCTGGAAGTATGCTCAACAAGTTTCAATGGCGGCTTCATACGTCCAGTCGCGTTGCCCGCCGCATCATTCTCAGGTGCCCACTAATCCACGCGGCCCACAGCTCTTCTAAATCGAACTGCTCAAGCGTCTTACTAGGTCCCCAAGTGCTCCACAGCATTTTAGGCTGTCGTACAAGCTTGAAGATGTCCGTCCAGTTGACCGATTTCTGTCCAAGCAACGGCGGGAATATACCCTGCGGAGCTCCTTCAACAAAATCAGCCTTGAATCGCCGTCGAGTAGGGCATGCATACCTGCTGCATAATATGCAGCTACGGGCGGCTCGACCAGAAGGACTTGATTGCGTGTGGGCGTGCCTTGATTGCTCATCAACGGTGTTTGATTCATCGATGTTCGCGGGGTCCGGGGCGTGCCAACGCTTTGGAAAGGAAGCGAGGGATCGCTGAAATCAACAGCATTGATTGTTCGGCTGCCACAAGTGCTGTAATAGTTTTGAGTATCAACAAACGGCATAGAGGTCTAAACCATACCATGACTATGGTAATTCGAAGCGGAAAAGCCCTGGGCTGGGGAAAACACTGCTGTCCGTCGTTCGAGAAGCCCGTCAGCTTCTTTAACTGCATATCAGTTGAACCCAGAAGAGTCCGGACTTCTTGGAGTGCGACTCGGAGGAAGACGTTCTGAATACGTTGAAGGTCGACAGGATTTCCAGCTTGGCTTGGAGGAGAGACAACTGTGAGGGAAAGGTACTACTCATCCAGTTACGAACGTCCGGTCCATGAATGCCGGCAGTCGGAATATCGTCGACTCGGGCCACTTTTGGTAGATGGCGGCTCCGCACTGCCAAATATTATATAGAAGGAGAGGTTAAGAAGAGTAATCACCTACCTGGAAGAGATATGGCCGAAGTTTCACAATCAATTGCCAGTGATTAGTCGTGCCCGATAGATTTGGTTTCCCTGGAATTGCCATAAGCGCTGAACTTGAATGACGACGTAATAAATACAGTACGCACCGACAACATTGTCCAACACCTTTTCCGCAATGGGGCATACGAGCTTCAAGAAGTGCTCCGGCACAAGAACATTACTCCAAATGGGGTCATATGGTTCATCGTCGCGGTACCCTGCGGCTGCGAGGATGGCCTGGAGATGGATTAGAGGACGTCATATGAGAAAATATAATGTTTACCTTCTTTGGGAGCGAAGGAGCATATGTATCGAGATATGTTTCTCCACGCACCCACCCTAGGCGAGACGTTTCCGCCGCATCGACGCTGGAGCAATTAGCATTCAATCGCAGAAATACAGAACACAAGGTCGTACCCCAGAGCCTCTTGCTTGTAGCCGAGTAAATGCCGAGGTAGATGAGCCTTAAGACGCGATGTGAAGCCTGCATGCTTGTATGCACGACAGTACATGTTATACATATTTTGCTCGTTAAATGGGGTAGTTGGGGACCTCGGGCCGTGGAGTACGCGAATCTGGAATGGAAAATGAATGATCTTCAATAGATAGTAAGTATAGATGTATAAATACCTGCCGCCAGCTACTGTTGCTCGTCCAGTCAATATCCATCGACTTTGTAAGTTCCTTCTCGTCGTATAGATAGTGGAAATAAAAAGCAAAAGCACCGAGAGGACACATCTCAGGCTTTAGGTGTGCGATGAATACTGTATACACCGGATTAATCACCTGAAACCTGTTCAGCTCGAGAGGAGGACTGAATAGTCAACACTTACGGTGCGCATTCCTCTTTTCCCTGCTTTTTCCTCCCCTTGCAATCCGAGAATAGAGAGCATCGTTGTGCGATTATCTGGGTGAGTCAAAAGATGCCACTGAATTTCCGCTAACTTGAGAGCGCGGAATCGTCGCCTCTGTTCCCGGATGCATGTTGTGCTGTCCACGAGAGGTGACCAATATTGCGAGTCGAACTGTAAGGCCAGGTGACTATGATTTGAATAAACCAAGCAATGGTGGTACGTACGATGACTATGAGCGAGGAAACCTTGTCCGATCCGCTCCAGTTCCTCCTCGGTGACCTGCGAAAGCCATGTATTAGCCCGGATGTCTGGTGCATCCTCATTCGGTACAAGGCCCTGAATATGTTTGTCAAAGTAATCAGGTTCAGAACTTTGACTATACTCACGCGCGGACACGCTTTAAGGATTCGTCCATCCTACACTTAATAGCATCGTACACGAACACTGATACTGCCGGGCGTTTGCTTGCCAGCGCCGGATTTGCGGCATCTTGCTCTTTTCGAATTCTCAATGCACCAAAGAAGAGTTTTTTAGATGCGACTGCTGGCGCATGAGCACGATGAAAGCAGGAATCAATCAGAGGTCACTTACTGCGCCGACGAAGGTGCCGGGAATCTCTACTCCTTTGCGTGTTCGCTTGGGCCGCTCTGCACAAAACTTGATGTAAAGCAGAAGAGCATGCTCGTCGACAATGGTATCGTCAATTTGGCCTGCCGCCAGTGCGTTCCGTGTAAATTCCTAAAGTGTGTCAATTGTTGTAGTACAACGATGGAGCAGCTTACATTCCAGGCGCGAACCATCGCATTCTGAGTTTTACGGCCACCAGCCCGACGGTTCCCTTCAGTGCGCTTGGCCGCGTCGACACGGGTACGGATACGGAATGCTTTCTTTTGCTCTGCGGTCCAATGTGTGTCCTCTTCATCGTCGTCCGATGACGAGGACGATTGGGAACTGCTCGCATCTCCTCCCGTCCCAACAGCTGTATCCTCCTCATCGTCTTCGTCCTCGTAACCTAGCAGCTCGTACGCATCCGCGCCATCCACGTCGAATCGACGAAGAAGAGCAGCCTCACCATTCTCGTTATCATCTCCCTCTTGAAATGGTACGATTTGCACGAGCGGCGATGCCTGGAGTTGCACAGTGGAAGCCTCTGGAGGAAGGCGAGTCGGTGTAAAGGGAGGGCCAAGGCCCGGCGTAGGGCTGGGCGATTGCGGCTGCCGCGAGGTAGAAAGACGGGAGGGCCAGCTGCAGCGGAGGACTGAGTTGAATGGGAAGGGAGGGCCACGGGAACGGTACTGGCACCATTGCGGTTGGTGACGGTATTTTCTGGGTGTTGCGTGCTAGATCCGGGCAGATTATTGGCAGTATTTGATGTCTTTCCGCGGTGTTTCTTTCGTCTCTTCGGGGCATTGTCCTTTGAAGTGTCTAGCGAGCCTGAAGGCGCCGACGCGCCGCTGGGGCCACCGATGTGAAACAATGGGACGCTTCCACGTAGCTCCCCACGGATCGTCGAAGATACAGTCGCCAATGCACCAGGGACTGGAGGGAAGTGGAAAGGTTCCGAGGGAGCAGTGAGAACCGAAGCGAGCACATCGCTTTCATTTGTTGCTCTCGCTCTTCTTGGGAATGCGGGAGCGGGTGCAGTGTTGCGATTCAATGCGGATTGTCGATGTGTGGACAACGGCGTAAACCTAACGAGGCGATGTTATGGGTGCAGCGAGCGAGAGGATTCGAGACACACCAGTAATTGGCCAGCTCCCGGCGAAGTCTCTCAAGATTTGCTGTCTTGGGGACAGTGATCTTAAGCTTGTTGCACACCTCGTACAAAGGGTCCTTGCGCGTTACATGTGTTCTGTGGGATATTTAGTGAAATACGGCCAGAGGCGAGGATTTTGACCACATACAGGCGTGTTTCGTATTCTTGACGCGACTCGTTCGCGTCCCGAATAGGTGCATAGTTGGATGCAGGCCATGCTGCAATTTCAGTCTTGGTGAACCGTCTAGAACGCGGAGGCGAAGGAGCTGGCGTCGGCGAGGTGCTGGAAGAGGTAGTAACCCCATTAGTTGTCGGAGCCAGAGCGCCGCTTCCTGCTTCTTGCAGCAAAACCGGATCAATGACGCCCCGGATAGCTTCCATGGCGGCGAGGTAAATATTCAGAATGTGGTTGGGTGCAAGTTGGGTGTATGCAGGCGGCGCGAAAAATACAGGGAATGGGCGAGTGCACTGGCAAAGAGAGAGTAACAAATATGGAAATCCCCCTATATTTTCTGGACCCTAACGAGGTCAACGAACTTTGTGACCTGGCCGAATCGGCATTCGAGAAGTCACAGAATTCTTGTGACCTGATCGAATAATAAAGCATGGGGGTCTCCCCGTTCTTCCTTTCAATTTGGACAGCAATTTGGACTTTCGCCTTGGACTCTACTCGTAAATTCACAAAACTAAGGGCATCGGATCGCGCTGTATCGATTGACTCGTCTTCTCCTGCCTTCTCCCTCCCCTTCCCTCGTTCTCGCTGTCCACAGTGCAGCAATAACACCTCACCTCACCCGCCCGGATCTCGAGCCTATCTCTCTCTCCTGCAATCTGACTTGTACGTTATATGTGAACAATTACCCGCTGTAGGGCTTATCGAGCTGTATCCCTTTCATCACTCCATGCCCGGCCCTTGTGTGATTTCAAGACCGAAGACAAAACATTCTTCCTGCCACATATAGCACTCGTCATCGGTCTACCACATATGTGAAGGAATGATATCCCTGCCATCGTTCGTTCCTCCTTCCTTCTCTCCTTCCTTCTGTCGTAAACTAAACTGTGCCGGTACCTGTGAGCGCATATCACGTCTCCTCTCTAAAAAATCCGTGATACTATCTCGGCGCCCGCTCTTCTTCCGCGTCTCTTATAAAAATAAAAATCCTTGATCCGTTGCGCCGCGGAAGTGTATGAATCTATTGCTGTAGAGTGTCTGCGTCGCGTGCTTGGTGGGTGTCGTAATTACTATAAACCCTCCGTTGATATTGATACACGGGTTAATTTGGGTTTAATTTAGGGTACAGGATCTTATCTCGTGCCCCCGCCTCCCGCTTGAACAGAACCAAAACCAAAACCAGGGGGTTGTCGCGTCAGTGGGGAAACAAAACAAAAAAACAAAAAAGCTACAATACGAGACCACCATCGCCCAGGATAATAATCAAACTGACCGCCAGGGGCAGTGAATGAATTCTAACTAATGCTGAGTTGCCCCTGGGCCTCTGTAAGCATCCAGCCCCAACACAAATCTCTCTTCAGGTACCAACACCTTATCCAGATATCCAACCACCCGGTCGCACACCACACGGCGTGCACCTGCGCAGGTTTACTTGATAAGTCGGTAATAAGCAGGAGTCCCCCGTTCGACTCGGGGGTCGGGTGCTAGCGGTGTTCCACGATTTGTTTCTTTTTTCTTTTTTCTTTGTAGATCTTTTTCGGCCGCTTGTTCTGTTCTCGGTGTAAGACCATCCACCTACCATGTTCGACTCCAAGAATTACTATCAATTCAACCCTCGTCAACTTCAACCACCGGCTCCCTAATTTGGCTCCCATGAATTCAACCACAGCTTGAAGGTATCTAACCACCCGATAGCACACGGTGTGCACCTGCGACTCTTACTGTAGCTGTGTGAATCCTGTCATATAATGCAGGTGGTCCCCGTTCGACTCGGGGTCGGGTGATGAGCAACTCCGCCAATTCCTTTTTTTTCTCCCTTGTCTTTCCAAATCCCACGCATGCATATGGTCTCATCGCGAAGGCAGGAAATTTCATCATGTAGCTCAACAGCCCTTCATTCTTTCAAATTATTCTCCGTGCAATACTACCTGACTGCAAGAATCAATATAAATTCAAACCTCGACTAAGCTTTCAGCCATCCGCTGCTGTACCTAATTGGGCTCGCATGCATTCAACCACCTAACAAAGTATTCAACCACCCAATAGCACACGGCGTGCGCCTGCGTATCTTGCGTTGAGAGGAATAAGATAATATAGTGCGAGAGGTCCCCTGTTCGACTCGGGGTCGGGTGCTAACACTTTGGCATGACCTTTTTTTCTCCTACGTAGACCTTTTTGGTCTCCGATAGATCCCTATTTTCTCTGCACGGTCGTAAATAGTGGATACTACCTAACTGCAAAAAAGAAAATGATTAACAATTCCAACCTCGACTAAGACTTCGCCCATCGGCTCTTTGGTTTAACTGGCATACATTCAACCACGGCTTGGAGATACCCAACCACCCGGTAGCACATGGTGCACACTTGCGCGGCTTGACTTCGCGTGTTGAATGATAAGGCAGGGAAGCCCCGTTCGACTCGGGGTCAGGTGATACCTCCTGAAACTCTTTTTTCTTTCTTCTTCTTCTCTGCGCTCCGCGAAGATAATTAACTCCAGGTCAACTAAATCTCGCCGGATTCACAGGTTCAACTGCCCAAAATCACAGCTCGTTTAAAGTTGTATCGGCCACTGCCTGCAATTTTGCTCACATAAATTCAACCACAGCTTGAAGGTATGCAACCACCCGACGGCGTGCACTTGCGCCGCTTCGTTTGGAGATCGGAAATAGTGCAGGAGGTCCCCGTTCGATCCGGGGTCGAGTGATGCTGGATAGTTTCTGGACGCCTTTTTTTCTCCGTGCCTCCCTTTATATATCTACTTCGTCGCCCGTTCTCTCACTGAGTCTCAGGATAAACGGAGGCGTTCCATGAGTCGACAAACTAAAATATCGAGTTGAACCCGTTAGTTTATCCGGCCGAACTCTGTAGGTACAGTATGAACACAACACACTATTAAGATATCCAACCACCCGATAGCACATGGTGTGCACCTTGACAGTTGATTTTCTCAGCTCGAGAACAAGGCAGGTGGTCCCCCGTTCGATTCAGGTCGGGTGCTAGCGGTGTTACAACATATTCTTTTCATACAACTTCAAGTTTTTGTTCTCATATATTCTGTTCTCATATACTGTATATCTTGTTCTCTTTGGCTCCAAATTGCCCACGCACCCGACTGCAAAAAATCAACATCAACTCAACCCTCGACTTCAACCACCGGCTCCCTAATTTGGCTCGCATGCATTCAAGCACAGCTTGAAGGGTGTCAACCACCCGGTCGCACATGGTGTGCACCTGCAACTCTTAACTGTGTTAATACCGTTACCGTCATATAATGCAGGAGGCCCCGTTCGATTCGGGTTCGGGTGATAATACGGCATGTTGATTCTTTTGTTTTCCCCTGCCTTTTTTCTAACGACCCGCAACTCTCCGTCGGCACGAAATTCTTATGTAGCTTGGCTCAAAGCAAAGAGTTCAACCTTGGCTCAATCCTTTTGACAAAAAATTGAGATCAATCGTTGAGACTAAATACGCCTTTACTTTCGTTCCCGTAAATTCAACACCTGAACAGGATACTCAACCGCCCGATAGCACACGGTGTGCGCCTGCGCTGTTTGAACCCCGAAACAGCCAAATAAGGCAGGAAGCCCTCGTTCGATTCGGGGTCGGGTGATGTCGATTGAGTTGTTTTTGTTTTGTTTTGTTCCTCCACGCTTTCCTCCTCCAGTCTCCGGTCTCTTTTCACTCTCTCTCAGATAATTGGACTCGGAGCCTCATAGTTCAAAAAATCTCACAATTAATTTATAAAGCTCAACCCCACAGGCTTCCTCGCATAGATTCAACCATCTAACAGAGTACCCAACCACCCGGCAGCACAAATTGCCCACGCATGTTATACCATACACCCTACTGCAAGAATCAATATCAATTTAAACTTCCTTTATCATAATCCACTAATACGGCGACTACTGGCATTAATTTGGTTCGCATAAATTCAACCACCTAACAAAGTATTGAACCAACCTGATAGCATATGGTGTGCACCTGCCCCACTTTCGCCGGAAATTCTACCGTGCGCGCGCCCCCGTTCGACTCGGGGTTAGGTGATACCTCGCGAAACTCCGTTTTTCCTTTCTTTTTGTGCTCCGCGAAATTAACCAAACTACTTCGCACAAGCCAACTCAGCAAGCCAACTACTGTAAGTCTCACCCGGTCCTCAGGTTTAAGTACCTCGTCTAAATTTGTATTTCCTGCGCAATTACAGTAGTTCATGTAAATCCAACCATAGATTAGAGGTATCCAACCACCTGATAGCACATGGTGTGCGCCTGCACAGCTTGCCTGCTCATATTCCGAAGCAAGGCAGGAGTCCCGTTCGACTCGGGGTCAGGTGATTCGCTGTCGCTAGGTTGACCTATCTTTTTATTTATTCCGTGAATTATTAGCACAGCCAACTTGCAGACCTTGGGTTCCACAAGTACATACCTTCAAGCCATACCATCATTGGAGTTTCACTCCACAGATATAACATAAAAATGTACCACACCCAACCCGATTATTTCGCTGGTATAAATTCCAAACACCTAACAAAGTAGCCAATCACCCGATAGCACATATGTACATGGTGCACCTGCATACCTTAAATCCCAATGAGTATGGTAATATAGTGCAGGATTCCCCTTTTCGACTCGGATGATATGTCGATTGAGTGGAATTTTTGTTTGTTCCTCTGTGCTTTCCTCCTCCTGTCTCTTGTCTCTTCGCACGCTCTCTCCCAGAGATATTCCGCAGGTTCAATGTCAATTAAATTATAGAAATTCAACCAGTCACTGCATGGAGAGCCGAACTAGACAGGGTCTGTGGAGGTGAGCCGATGATACCTAGACAGACCTAGAACAACAATACATGGAATGAGCCCTGCCGAGCGATTCATAAGGATCGTCGGCAGATCTCGGCAGACGTGGATGTAGAGACTGACGTGTCTACACAACCTTGGCTGGCTAAAATGACCTCTGCTGGTAGGATGAATCCTACCCTTCGCCTGGTAGGTCTATAGGATGGATTCTGTCCTACAGACCTAGGACATCATATCTACTCTATTTACGCTATCTTACTCTATCCTCCCTATCCTAATGTACTTACTAAATAGACGTAATTCTATCACGTCCGAATCCTAACCGATAGGATGAGAGGGATCGGATAGGATGGAATAGGATGGGATAATCCTGCCAGCCCACAGTCATCCGTAAATCGGGTGCCCGTTGTTGTTCCTCTGAGTGAACATGATGTGAATGATCATAATCACAAACTGCTTGGCAATTACCGTACGCTTTGACCTGTCCTTTTGTCTTGAGTCATTGCGTGCCGGGTTTCCAATGTGGCCCTGCGCAACACAATAAGGTCTGATGAGACCGGAAAAATAGAGGAGACAATCAACCCTGACGACTCCTCTTCAACCTACCTCGAAGTTTTGTCTTTCCCTACTTCTTCCAACTTCCAACTTTGCTTTTTACTTGAGTCCCTTCATCCTCATCTCGGCTTGTTATGCTGGTTGTCCCACCATCCAGCCATGTTCTTAATTTGGTTTGCATAAGCTGGACACACTTGTGCAACAAAAATCACCATAGTGAGTTAGTATTCTCTTGGATCCTTCGAATGCGACTCAACCAAAACCTTGCCTCAGGATTGTGAAACCTGTACAATGTTGACCAGGCTCATCAATTCATTTAAATAGACGGTGAATATCTAACTTGAAAGAGCAAGTGAAAAGTCTTGCTTACCGCAATTTTTTCCCCAACACGTCAAGTGGCGTACAAGCTCACTATGAATCCCAAAATAAATCTTTATTATTGACGCAGACTGAGTAAGTCAGATAGGATAGGATAGAATAGGATAGGATAGGATAGGATAGGATAGGATAGGATCGGGTAGAATATAGGTAGAATAGGATTGGATGGAATGGGGTCGGACAGAATAGGATGGGATTGTTGGAGCAAATGGTCATGCGAAATTCATTGAGAGTGTCAGCACAGGGCCTCACTGCAGGGATAACTGCGATGTGGGCATACAAGGAATAGGTGAGGCCTGCTTGTGTGTAGTGGGAGCGCTGATATTGGAAATTGTGGGCATAGCTGCGCCTGAGTTCTCCACATTCCTTTCCCCTGGACTCTTCTGAACGCATCGTTGGTCTTATCAGACTGAAGCCGAAGCAAGGGGGGCAGCATGGGTCGGTCGAACACATTTTCTACCGTTGATCAGTCTCATCTCAATGGCGTTATGGTATCTTGAACATTAACATTGCTCGGTTGACTCTGAACAGCCTTCGACTGTTCCGTCGAATGCAAATAAGGATCGTCATCCATGGCGGGAGCAGGTTATCGAAAAGACAAAAGTGCGGGGGCAATGGCTTGACATGCTTGCGATATCTTTGGCGGCTGACTGGACGTTCGAGTGCATTGGAGGGCTTTATCGTGTTGGGGCCCTTGATAATGGTTCGGCTCTCAAAGTGACGGGCATGGAATTGCTTGTTTCCACGATTCTGCGGTCAGATGCCCGGATTCCTCTGTATGTGGTCTTGGAGCACCTCCCGAAGAGCATTGACTATCAACCTCCACCCCACCTCCAACACTTTGTTCCGACTGCTCATGACCTCCAACTCCTCGAGAAATTGCCCGGTGTCGTCAAATTCCGT
This sequence comes from Mycena leptocephala, assembly GCA_029378395.1. Classification (NCBI taxonomy): domain Eukaryota; kingdom Fungi; phylum Basidiomycota; class Agaricomycetes; order Agaricales; family Mycenaceae; genus Mycena; species Mycena leptocephala. The sequence goes on from JARJLF010000340.1 coordinate 94,139, forward strand.
GCATTTGAGCGAGATCCATCAGACGTGTCTAGATGGCGCCCGATCCAGGACTCGGAGCCGCAGCTACCAGTGCCTGTTTTGGTTGACGACACCAAAATGGATATTGACCAGCCGAGTGGGCAGCCAGCGCCTGCCATTCGCCTTCCGGATCCACTGCCTCCCGTCCGCCCTCCTACTCCACCTGGTGAATTCCCCCCTGTGGTGCGCTTTTCTAACCAGAGACAAGGGGAATCGATAGACCAGTTTTTTGATCGGCATGTGCAAAGCAACGCCAAACATCTGGCGAATGAGCCGGATCGAAAGCGTCAGTCGCGTCTGGCTAAGGAGAAGAACACAGAGCGCCAGTCCTGTCCAGGGTCAAAAGAAGTTGCAGAAGATTTCCAGGAGTTCTTGCAGGACACTGGTTTTTTTTACCCTGCTGCGATGATCTCAGGCTCGTCTTATGGCACGGTCGAGCCACCTGCCGATCTCCTTGGTGCATCCAAAGACACGGTCAAGAAGACTCTATCACCTTATCAACCTGCTCGGGTGGGCAATCCAGACTATGATCCAGTATACGAGCCAATCACAACTGAAGAACCTTTTCTTCAAACATCTATGTATTACTGTTTCGGTTTGATTGGAGAACGTCATTGGCAACATCCTCCTCTGGAGCCATCAGTCAAAACCATCCAGAACCTTGTTGGGCTGTCGACAGCTGAAATCACGCCCATCATGCAGGTATTCTTTGGCCAGTGCATGGACCCAGAAGCTAAGCACGTCGGCCTTGTGGACAAGAAGCTGATCGATTTCCATCAAAAACCCGTCTACGCCCAACCAGAAGATAGATTTTTCGACATCTTTTACACAGAACTTTGGAATCAGCACGAGCTTCACAAGGCAACGACGGCGTGGAACTTGCTTGACAAGCCACGGGTCAACTACTATGTTATCCGCGAGCGCGACAAGCCTCTCATCGACAGTTGTGTGCTGCTAGTCGCGTCACCAACGGACTTGTTTGAAATCCTTCATCAACCTTGGGGGCCCAGCATTGACAATGTTGTTGAACGAGTGGTTTCTCGCGGGATGTCTTTTCGCCTCGCTTTTGTTAGCACCACCATTCACCATGTTTCTGGACCTCCCTCCCGCCGTCGCCCCATTGTCAATGTGTACAGTGGTCTCGGCTTCCGCCATGAAGGGTATGCACCGGACATGGACGACTATTTCAGCTACGAAATGCAGCGGAACTTTCAGTTTCTCCATACAAACCGTGGCTATACCGCATTGCAGTACGGCGGCTTGGTATTGTGTCTGGCTCGTTCAGAAACTGACCTGAACGACCTCCTTCGTAGTCTCGACAACAGTGTTCCCGAGTTCGCGGATTGTCTGTGGGATTCTCGATCAGACCACGCTTACTGGTTTCAGAGCCTTTCTCCCCGGGAAGTTGAGCTTCTCTGTGGAGTCTACCACATCGCGACTGGTACATTTAATTCAGAGCCCGTTGCTTCTGTATCTTTCTCAACTATATGACAGGCAATACAGCACACAAAAGAGACGGCACTGTCACGGTTTTCAAGAATCCCGGCGGAAGCTACGACCAAACGCGCAAAATTTCATGGTGGCCCATGCCAGCTGCTTGGATCACAGGGGGCTTAGCTCCAGGATGGTGGTCACCCGCCTGCGAGGACTGGTTCCTGAAAAAACGAGAGCAATATGAAAGCGGGAAGTCCACGAACCTATCAACGACCGTTCAGTGGAAGTCGAACCTCAAATTCGACAAATATCTGAAAATAACACTGGAGGCCCACGAGAAAATCTCGGCGACAATGTTCCAGCAGCTTTTCGGAGCCCCACCGTCCTCTTCGTGACTATCGTCGAACTTTGCCAACAGATGCTATCCACGGCCTGCTCTATCGTACTCCTAATGTCTTGATCATTACACAGAGAATGACGGTGTGTACATATTTTGTTATAATAGTTTGCATAATTGAATATTACTGGACTTGCAGATGTACCCTCCGAGTGAACCCAACAGTGGACCCAAGGGTCCACCCACGGGTCCGCTGATTCCTTGAGTTTAAGTCGCAATTTCAATGCCAGTGAAATGTGCGGACTCAGGTGCTCTGAAAGCGCCACTGAGTCGATGAGATTCTGAGCGCCTTTCGGCGCTACTGACACAAGTGGATTCAGTGGCACTTTCAGCGCCATTGAATCAAAAGACTTCAAAAGAGATTTCATGATTGTTGATTCAATTAGTTTCAGCGTTCCGCTGAAACTAATACTGAAGCTTTGAACCTCAGTGGCGCTTTCAGAGCCACTGAGTCTCTTTCTTTCTCCACCTTTGATACACGCACTGATGGCAGTGATTTCTAACCGAGTTTCAAAAGAGCTGAAAATGATTGTTTCTGTGCAACTGATAATGGTACATATTCTTAACATTTCCTTTTAAGTTTCAAATCTGCGGGAATCCTGCGTTTCATACAGTGCTGATTTTCGTACAGATTTCGAAGGAATCAGTATAGGTATCGATGTACATTGAAATTTCAGGGAATTCAGTGTGTTAACTTTCTACTATCATAACCTCGCTCTAAGCTTGTAAGCCTCAAGACCCTCTTAGCGGTCAAGATGCTCGTGAGCCTCGACGAGCTTGGTACGTGTTAGTTTCAGCCTGCTACTGATGTAGTTGACAGTTATACGCCTCAAGAGGATATTCCTCTCAGGTACAAGGATCTTACGTGTAGGATATTGCTGGGCATAGTAAGATCTCTGGTGTACTACACCATTCGGACTCTAGCTCACCAGGAGTTCCCTCAGCCGTTCACCCAAATACAAATATTTGTAGGTGCCACCCGACGCGTCCTACACACAGGCTAATTTCAGCCTCGAGTTACGGATAGGCCTAGGCAACGGTAGACAAGAATGGACTGAACAGAGTGGTCAATGGCCTTCTTGGACCACTCATGGAGCTTCTGCGAAGGAAGGGTCACAAACTGGCGAAGCTTGGGCAGCGTGCAGTGCACGAGAACATCGTTGAGTTCCAGGGTAATGGTTCCCAGGTCGGGTGAAATCGATGCATTGAACTGTTGATTATTCTGGTCCACAGATTTACTCCAGCAGCCCAAATGGGATTTCGCTCCTCGTTGGCATCGCGTGCCGATTCCCATCAGTCTTCAGAAAATCCCACGCCGCCAATTTGTTGTCAAACATTTCGTTCTCTCCTCGTCTTTACCAAGGTCTTTGCTGATCCTGGCTGCTTCACACTCACTGGGCTCCAGCAACTCAGCTTCAGTCACCTTCTGGGTCCATTTGGCCTCATTCTTGATGCTAACTCCTCTTTCAACTTTCGGGCCAGTGTTGGCCCTAAGGGTTAAGGCCTTAATTCGATTAAGGGTTATCAAGGCCTGAACATAAGCCTTAAGGGTCAGACCACCAGCACGTTAAGGTTTAAGGGTCCGGGCCAGTAGTGGCCCGGATCAGCAACGGTGATTGCCATTCCCAATTTTTCCCTCACCCAGGTTCACCAACCTGCCATGGTGAAGTGAATTTTTCTTAAAAAAGCTCTGGAGCCGCTACATAGAACATCCATTGTGGAACAGAAATTCTAAAGGGATGCCAGCACCTATGACACTGTGCTGTAGATTGGCAGGAAGGTAGACGGTCTCTGCTAGATGATGAGGCCAGCCCAGATTCAGGGGCAACTTAATGTCCTAATGAATTTATACCGTGAAAATGACTGACTTTCCTACTGTATGTCGTATACGAGGCTTTTTGGGCGGAAAGTTGAGCGCAGGAAACTATTTCCCAAAATGGAAATAAGGCCTTAAGTCTGCCCTTAAGATTAAGGCTTAACCCTTAATAACCCTTAAGGGTCCCTGGGGCGGGTTCCGAAGGCTTACGAGTGGTTCCTGGGCCGAGGACCCTCTTCCGCTAGTAGTTGATTCCCTGATAGATTCTTTTTGAACTATCACCTTGGTCTAACGGTCTGTAACGGGTGAACTGAGTTTACCCTGCGCTGAACTGAGTTCAGTTGAAGTTGCGGAAACCTTCGGGGGATCCGCGGGGAACTATAAGTTTATCTGAAGGCAGAAGTGATGAATGCTGATTGTGCGGTGCAGCGGCAGGCATCCCGATTTTATAAAGAGGGTGATAAAGAGGGTGAATATCGAAAGGGGTAATGTCGGATCAAAGCAAAGGTCAGATGAGCAGCGGAGTGCTTCAGACGGACAGACACCGTAATTTTATAAAGAGGGTGACAAAGGTCAGACAAGTTGAGCCTTCGCTCCGGCACCGGGTGAGATGAAATGGTAATATTTGTTAATTATCATGTATTTTACAGTAGACAGTTTGTACGCCACCGGAGAAAAAGCGAAGGATCGAACGATAAAGAAATTGTCCCCGAAAAATGCAGAAGGGCTCTGTGGCAGCAAGTTGAGAGCTTAACACAACCGCACATCCGAGAATGCTGGCATGAATTGCATGTACTTGCTGATTGGATTGCGAAATGGACAGCGGGAGACCGGAAGGAGAGCATTTAGAACAGTTGTTGAACACCAAGTTCGGCCAGAGGGTTGTGAATATTCCATGAACTGTTGAATAATGAAAAAAGACGAATGGCAGCCTTGAGTGGTTCAGCGGGAAAGTTTCGACGCCGTGTAAGACGGAATTGTGATGATAAAGAGCCTTGCTTCAGCAAAAAAGGTAAGAAATCACAATTGAGAACCAGAGAAGGAAGCAGCCATCTTTTGGAACTTCGTAGTTCGGGATATCTTGAGGCGAACAAATTGAAAAAATAGCGACAGGTCACCAACAGAAAGGCATCAGAGACAGAAGAATTTGATCCAGACATTAGTCGCAACTACTGTGTTTGAACAATAAAAAACCAGCAGCAGCCAATAGGGTTGGGAAGTGGCGGGAGGACCATCAGAAAGGACGGGGAATCTGCCCTACTTATGTGGGGAGAAAGCTCGGGGTCGTACGTGGCCGCAGCTTTGTTGATTGACAAAAATCTGGTGGCGCAGTCTACTGTGACAAACTGCGTCTGCCTGCGGTTCACATTTTGGATAGGTCAGCTGGTCGATGTCCCGATGGGATGGAAAGCTGTTGAATGTCTGAGTTGGTTAGAGAGGCAGTGCAGATGCAGGTGTACAAATGGGGCATCGAGAAATGCTTGGGACAAATGGGGACGACTGTTGAACACGAGATGGGCTGCAGTGGGAAGAAAACACAGCGAAAGCTGGTATGAAAGGAGTTAAAGACAGAAGATCCACAGAGGAGGAAGGAAAGAGCACAAATATATGGGGAAATAGCACAGCCGAGGAGACATTTGCTTAAAGAACGGTTAATGAGCAGCGGAGTTTAAAAAATTTGGACGAATGCAAGCCAGTGACCCTCCTATCCGCTCACAAGCTCACCAGACTTCTCTGTCCTTTGTTTCCAAAGGAGAACATACGTGAATCCAGAAGTGTACCAAAGTATACCGTAGATTTGGTAGACTTTGGTATACTTGGGCATATTCTGTATACTCAGCGAAAAAACCGTAGCCTTCATATATTTTGTAGACTTTGGTAGACAATGTATACTCCGTAGACCTGACTTAGAATTTTCATCGAGCCTTTTGATCCGCATTAGCGGCAACTCAACGGCAATGAATTCGGCAGTGCGCAGAGAGGACTGAACCACGCGTCCAAGGGCGGAATGGGCCGTACAAAAACTGAGGGATAGTCATTGAAATGCATTTTTGGGACCACACTCATTTCCTCCTTGGTGTTCGCGCACGTTATCGTCTTTCCAGCCCTCTTGAATCACTGAATCAACATAATAGCCTGAAAAGCTCTACCTCCTAGATGATTCAGGTATATAGAAACACGAAGGTGATTATCCCCGAGGTGCTCTACGGCGACGGTAAGCTTTAAACTGACTGTTCGTGTGCGGTGCGAGATGCCGTCTCGATCTAGTCTCTTATAGACAGACACTACAACAATAGAGTGCTCGTACCTCGCATGTTGTAGTCTCGATCCCGGATCAAACAATATGGTTGCGGCAATTTACTGGGCTTTTCATGCGAAGCGCACCAGTATACCGCACCGTAAAATTGCATATCAGGTAAGCAAGACCAAGGTATACTCATGGTATCCCGGGAGTACCCGAAAGTATACAAAGTATATGGAATGTCTGAAATTTATGTAGATTTGGTATACTTCCGGGCTCACGTTCTTTCTGCAAAGTTTGGCCAGATAATTTCTTGCTGAACCAAATTGCGGAAACCTGTCAAAACTGGACTGCGGTTGTCTCGCTATTACGGACTATAGCAACATTTCGGCCTTGCTAGAATTGGCGCAAACCTGTGTTGGCATTCATCTCTATTGATCTACTATAATCCACGCGATCCGAGACTATTTTTCTTCTCTCTCCACATGTCTCAGCCTGGCGAACTCAATTCAACCCACATCCAGGCGTTCCCCGCAAACTTCGCTCAAGTAGATCTTTTTCGTACTGCAGCCGCCGCCGCAGCATTTCGAGCTACCGACGAACTCTAGATTCGCGCCTGATTTGCGATCATTTCGCCACGTTTGCCGGGTGCTGATCTACAGAATTTTCCCAGGCCCCGACGTCGCCAAGATGATCTTTACGGGTTGTCACTCCTCCGCTCCGTTTCTGACAAGGTATATATTAGCGTTGCAACCGCTTGCGCGCTTACAGGCGCCTGGACAATCCGTGCTGAATCTTCGACATCTACGCCACTATCTTGGTCGGCCGACGTAGCCACTGCGGCCCTCGAAATTGGATGGCAACGGGGGGCCAACGGGCTGACACGATCAAGACACGATTTGATTCTAAGTGGCCGAAACAGAGTTCCCATCCGCATGGACGAGACTTTTTAACCTTAGGTTTATTACTGCTGTAACCAGGCCGCAATGTGACCGGGAAGCCTAGATCCTTCAATTTGCTCCCGTACCCTGACACCAAAGGTGAGCCGCCTTGAACTCATTTTCCTTCACTGCCATGTGCCAGTCGTGCTTCATAACGTGGGATCTAAAATGGTCGGATTTAAAAAGGACTTAACGAAACAGGGCGTTTTATCCCGCGAAACTGATGATCTGAGAAGAATAAAGAAGAATTCGCACACCTCAAAGGAGGATGCCTGTAGATTTACATTTCTGGCGCCCGATCATCGGCTGAGGATAACGATCCTCATACAATCTCACATGAAGCATGAAGTTCACAGGCGTTTCCCTGAAACTCCTCTATATAATGTTTATAAGTACATAGGTGCGTTCTCCCGTGCGATAGCAGATAATCAAACACCAGGCGTTAATTTGTGATTAATTTTTTCGTGTTCATTTTGGTCTGCCGCACCGTATTACATGGATTCCCGCAACTTCATCCCGCGGCCGCAATTCCGTTTCAAGCGTTCGACAATTGCTTAATATCGGCGTCGGCGCGGAAGAAGAATCAAATGTTCGTGGAAGACTGTCGATCCCTCTTATTCGGCAATCAGCCGAAGTGTGATGTGTCATCAGATGTTCTCGGCTTCAGGTCGGCCACGGTGTATTCAACGTATTTCTGCGCTGGAAGTCAACGGCAGGCCAGATAAATGTGTGGAATCCATCCTTCCCCACGTTTGCGGTTTATGTCTATTATTCTTCTTGCCTGTTGGGTGCAGCATCTTATTTCCCGTTATTTTCCGTGTTTTCCCGTAAGGGTGGTCAATCAACGTGTAGACAAGGTAAAGCATCATCAAATGCACTCTTGGGAATAGCAATCGCAAGTGAGCAGTCAAATTCTGGACTCGGTGTAATCTGGCAGCTAAATATGTCGCTCAATTGAATTGATTGCTTTTCCAATTACCCCTTGTGTCTGTTGCAGAAAAATTCCAGGGTTCTGTCAGGTAACTGAGATAGTGCTCTGAACACTTGGAAGTCTTATAGCTCTTGTTTGTACCCATACTTCGCCGGAATGGCAATGTTTTCACAAAACATATTTGTGTCGAGCATGGTCCTAGTTTGGAGAGGAAAATCTCCAGAAAATCCCAGAAGATACTCTGTAACCAATTATGCTGGCTAGATGTCATATTCAGTATCTGAAGTGTCCGTAGACCTCAACTGTTATTGGGCTTCAGGCAAGGGGCACCCGCCCTTAAAATTTCCCACACAGGGTCGGAAAAGTGAATTATCGCTCTCCAGACCCTACCTATTAGCCGAGATTCCCGCGGTCACATGACTGCCAAATCTAGTAATTTCTGCTCCTAACTTAACCAGCACTTAGGACCTAAGTGCTGGTTTGAGCTCAATTTCACGCTCAAAACACAGTGGACATGACACATGATGCATAAATGCTGAGTTTGATATAGCCTATAAGTATGATGTATAAGCAGCTATAAATAAGCTACCAACTTTTGCGGGGGCGTTTACAATTTCTCTGCCCAGAATTATCCCGACAATCGTGATCGCAAAACCACTCGGTTGAATTGATATCCTTGGCCTTGATACCTACACAGCAGATGTGTGCCTGATTTCAAATCATGTCAGATAACCGCCCCGTAATGTAAAGAGACATACCTGAGAATCACAAGCTGGTCCCGAGCATGCGACCATTGGAATATTCGCGTCACCCACCGTGCAATCTGGAGCGGAGCACTGTATATTGTTGTCATTGTCCGACATAACAATCAGCTTCTTACTCTTTTTTGGTACTCGCCCGAACCGAGTGGAGAGCAAGGATTCTTGTGGGTCTGCAGTCTGTGCAAATGGGCCAACTGAGTCAGAAACATCAGGCGGCGAGCTCGAGTCCATCAAAGCTGCCTTTCTCTTCACAATCCTACAGGGCTTCGGGTGTTCTGATGGAGGGTTTAACGGTGATTGGCCAATTGTCAATGGTGAGAGGCCAGTTACTGCGGGAACGCGATCATCTGTTGGCAGTTGAACGGCGGCAACTGTTGCAGACTCGGCCGGAACTCAGGGCTCTATAAATTGGGCAGCAGGGTTGTAATGGGTACTGGGGGATGGAAGATCATCCTCTTCATCCATGGGAGACAACGGTCTCACAGGTGTTGGTGGTTGCATCCTGGCTTCGGTATCCGGACTTGGAGAGCGTGATGAAGAATCGCTTCCATCATCCGGCTCGTCCCGTTCATCGGACAGTCGGGAGAATTCCCTGTGGAAGGATAAGCTGAATAAATAGATAGGAACCGAACGATAATACCCCAGCGCCGCTTCTGTACTATGATCTTCGGATATACGGAAGCTGATTTTTTTCTTGGAAGACTTGCGCTTTTTGGTGGTCGAGATCGTTCTGAGTGCAATCTCTTCGCCTTTAGCCAATTCGTAGTGGGATCTATATCTGGAAAGGGTTGTGGTGGGGTGAATGGTAGATATGTGTGCCTTCAGATTATACTTCCATTCAAACTCTGCGCATGGCGAGATAGGGCACTGAACTGGCCCGTTGGTGCATGGACTTCGCTCCGAGCTCTTTGCGGCAGTTGCAAGCCCCAAGTTTGCCAGGTTTGAGCACCGAGATTTGGCCATATCAATCCAGATTGCAGCATCCCCACCCTTGCTTTTAACCAGCACAATAGAACAGAAGGAATTTGTACTCAGGCAGAATCCGCAAGGCCGAGCGTCGTGCTCAATTGGAGCAGTTCGGTCAAATAGGATGTGGATGGCCAAAGCTTGTGTGCAGATTTCACGCTCAACGACGCGCCGGGGCATAGGGTGCAAAGTCCCTCCTCCTGGAGCAGGGAAGATCCTTCCCTGTTGCACAGAAAACATGTGAAACCTGGAATGCGGTCAAAATTTTGTCACCATTGATTTCACAAATTTATTGCAGACACCACAGAATCGTCCGGCAGGCTACCCAAGTACGTCAAGTGCGATTAAATAGGATTGAATAGATCTCTTACCTCCTTCTGATTCGAATCTGACATGCCGTCTGCAGTGTGTCGGCACGAAGTCGAAGAAGCTGTGACGTGGAAAAAAGAAGAGTGACAAGAGTCTGCTTGACTTTGTGATGCGTGAGCGTTCGATCATAACATGGAGCGCAAATAATCAACTAATAATGATATTTTTTCCCCGATTTGTTTTTCATCGTCTTGAACGCATTTTCGGAGCATTTGGAGTCCATGTCCGAAAAGTGAAATAAGAGGTCCCGGACCTCCCTGCCCTATGAGGCTGTGTCTCGGCATCTTCCGGTGGGTGTCTCTTGGCTTCAGGGGCGCCAAGACCCCTCGTGGAAGCCTCCCGAAATGACTAAGATGATTAACCCAAGTATCGCGTTAATAGGCGAGCTAGGCTGGAAAAGCCCCGATCGCGAGCGAGTCCATAAAAGGATATGTTTGTCACAGGTCACATCCTCGGCCAACCGATACTAAACAGTACAGCGGCCGCTACGATGTAGACCATTCTTCTCTGCCAGCAGACCCTCGTCGGCCGTCTCGGACTCGATTTACCTCCTACTCGAGGCGCTTGAACGTCTCTGCCAGTCTTAGTGCCTATCGCGTTCGCAACAGCTATTTCGATCCAAAAAACGGCGCGAAAAAATGACCGCGATCGCGTTACGGAATCTCCCAGACATCGGACGGTTAATTAACCTGCCTGTTTGAGAATTGGCGGTTGCGATTCATAAAGTCGACACTACGTGGGGTTATCGTTGCTTACATGCATTTGACTGACTCCACACAAAGCCAATTGGTGCCTGGTGTATACAGTTGCTTCTCTCTCAACCACCACCTCTTCTCTCAGTTCCTCTCTCTCTGCATGTGTTTGGGTTTCTCAATGCGTTGAAACTGTGCGTCGGCGTCCATCGTCTGCACTGCCTGTTCTTGCACCCCATCGCATGGCTAAATCCCGTTCAGTTACTCCCGCACCTAATATCTACGCCATTAATCCCTCCTCCTCTGGCCCGACACGTTCACGAACTCCCACCAACGACACTACTACTAGTACAACTACTCCACCCGCTACTTCTGGAGAAAGTTCACACCCTCCGCCGCAATTCACTCACTTTCATTCTTTTGTATCATCCCAAACCTCTGCCGACGACCTAGAACATCGACGACCCTCTCCCGAAAGTCCACCCATGGCTAAACGAATGCGCCGTCAATCCCCAGAAGACACCTCACGCTCCCATTCCTCTGATTCGCAGAGCGGAATGGCCGACACCGATGAGCCCGAGGGTATGAGCCCGTACTCGGAGACCTCCCCGCCACCAGTTGCCCCGCTGAAGAAAAAGCGTACGCGTACGCTTACCACACCCCACCAATCAGCCGTGCTCCATGCGCTGCTAGCGCAGGTGCGTTTCGCGCCTCTTTTATTTGGCACGCGCACTCAGCCTGCTTTTCTTTCTAGTCCCGATTCCCCACCACAGCTATGCGGGAGGAGGTTGGGCGTTCCATTGGACTGAGTGCACGAAAAGTTCAGGTGAGTTACTATCTCTGTTGACTATTTTTTACTGGCCGCTGACACGCTGTTTAAGATCTGGTTTCAAGTAAGCTCTTCGCTGTCGGGGCATCGGCGAAACACTTACCGATGTTGCTCTAATCATAGAATCAGCGCCAAAAGGCTCGCCGCCCAGGGAGCCAGAGCGATACCTCACAACCGGGGGCGCCGCACTACCTAAGCTCATTCCCGAACGCTCCGTCTTCATATCCCAGCACGTCGGAGTACTCGATGTCGCATGGAGAGCGTGTGATTCCTCATGCTTATAGCGGATACCCGCCTTCGGAGCAGTTCCTCGGATCCGTGGAGACACCGCCTCAGCTGTTGGGTCCCGGGATGCCTGGCCGCTCTGTGCAGAGAGGTCGTCCCGTTCTCCATCTAGCCTCCACCCTTTCGCCTGGCGAATACAGCCGCGAACTTCCTGCGCCGCCGTTCTCCAGTTGCTCGCTCCCTGGTCCTCGTACGCCTGATTCTGAAAACACAGAAGGAACTTTTCCCTTCCATCGCACTCATGGGAACGATCCTTCGCGGACCCTCGCGCCCCTCCTCTTTAATCAGCCTTCCCGGCGTCAAGATCTCCCTTCCTCCTCATTCATGCTCGCGCGCTCCGCGCCCACGAGCCCGTCGCACCGCTTCCTGGCGTCCCCTTCGCCGTCACCGACTTTTGCTCACAATGTACCCGAGCAGAGTCAATCTTACTCTTCCTCCGCGCTAGGTCTCCCGCCACCGTTCACTCTGCAGCCCTGGCCGCAATGGGACCAAGTCGCCCATAACAACACTGTGTCCTCTCAGTCTGGCAGCCCTCGTTCATCCTCACTGAATGGATTGAGTGACGGGGACAGTGAGGAACTGCCTTTATCTCTTCCGAGGGAATGGAACTCTCCTAGCTATGAACAAAAGCACCAGAGCATACTGAAGAAATTGGTGCGTTCTGATGTCTCTCACAGGGTTCTCTGCCTCTGAAAGTTCATGTTCCAGGGTCTGACTAGTACGGTTTCACATCTGAAGCGCTCAGTTTCCATGTCGGAAATGCTGTACTCTGGGTCACAAAATATACACAGAAAGCTGTCTAGTAGCTCCCGCACGTCCTCGTTTGGTGGCTTCAGTGACGCGGACAGCGAAGAATCGCTCGAGTCTCCTTTCTCATCTTCTCTTTGGAGGGAATGGAACCTTCCTAACTATGACTTGCCTGCCCACCAACACATATTGAGAGAATTGGTAGATATCACTGTCTTTTGCGCATTTTTATCTCTGAGTTCTCCTTTCAAGGACTTGACTGGCCAAGTTACCAAGTTGGATACCTATCCATTCGACTCTGGAAGTGCCGCTGACATTTACCGCGGAATATTCCACAAGGGCCCGCTACCTGTAAGCCAGCACCATGTGCATCACTCCTTCTGGATTCATTACTTGACAGGTTGCAGTAAAAATTTTCCGGCGAATGCATTCTGAGCCCCAAACCTTGGAAGAAATGAGTCGAGTGAGTTCCATCCGCTCGAGGACTGCTGTGCTTCATGAAGTCCTGTATTATAGTCTTTGTATGAAGAAGCCCGAATCTGGAAATCTTTAGAACATCCGAACATTTTACCGTTTCTAGGAATAGCCTTGGACCTTGGGCTCTCTCCCGCTCTGGTGTCTCCGCTTTGTACCGCGGAACCCATAATGAAATATATACAACAAAACATCAAAGATCCCAAAGAAAAACTGCAACTGGTTGGTCTATTCATTAACGCCGTGTGTATGCATTTAAATAATCACAGGCAATTGGTGTCGCCGCCGGACTGGCTTATCTTCACTCTCAAAATGTCGTTCATGGAAATCTGTGCACGGTACGCTTCGCACCCTCACTGAATCACATGGTAATATTGCCATCCACAGAAAAAGGTATTGGTCGACGGAGATGGTGTACCAGTTATTTGCGGTTATGGAATGGCGAAGGCCCTCCGCCAGCCTGCAAACACCAGTTCTTTATTTTCCTCCCCAATCAGATTCGCTGCTCCCGAATCTTTCTCGGTCGATGCCAGCCCATCCGTTCGAACGCCAGCTGGGGACGTTTATTCATTTTCAATGGTCACCCTGGAGGTCGGTATATTCCCCTCCCAGCCGCGAAGCACTGTCAAGTTTTTCTTTGCTAGATTCTTTCCTCTTTTGAACCCTACCACCATTTACCTACCGAACACGCTGTGTTCTTGCATATCCTTCGCGGTGGTCGGCCTATAAGGACTCATCTTGATCAGGAAGCAGTCACTAATCGCATATGGCGACTCCTCACATTGTTGTGGGATCAAAATCCGTATTCGAGGCCCGCCATGTCGAATGTCATGTCAAGCTTGATTCTGATGTACGCGATTCCACCATTGTCAACCAGTCCTGCTGATATCTTCGTGGAAGACGGGATGATGAAAGCACGGATGAGGACTCCGAACTCATCGAGGTGCGTTGTCATGAGGAACATGGATTGGATGCTCAACTAAATTCCCATTAGCCTGAGCCTTCCTCCCCCAGGAATGAGAGCGTAAATTCGTTTTCCGTTTTTTAAAAGTTACTCTTTGTTGAATTTTGTCCAGGACGACAAAAGCTCCAGCGGAGGGGAAACCTCCTTCGAGGTGATATGCCACTAGCCCCGATATCTCAGAATCTGATTGCATTTCAAGGATCCCTCCCTTTCAGATGCTCATGGTCGAGATCTCAAGGGTCGTGTAACGCAGGACGACCAGTATCCTTTTGCGGGCGGCGGCAATTCGAATATATACCGTGGAAAATTAAGTCAATCCGACGGTCGCAAAATCCGCGTGAGTATGGGCCCCTCCCGCGTCAATGGTGACAGACTCAATGCTTGCAGGTCGCCATTAAAATGATTCGTATGTCAGATGATGGCTCTGGTCAAATGGACGAGATTTTAAGGGTCAGTCTCTTGCATGCCTGCCGTTCAAAATGTGATATCTTGACCAGCGGCTACGACGTGAAGTCGATGTCTGGAGCCGACTCAAGCACCCCAACATTCTTCCATTCATTGGCGTATGCGACAATCTCGCGCCATCTCCTGTTCTGATATCACCGTTTTATAAATTCGGGCATGTTGGGACATACCTTAAAAAACATTCTGGTATCAATAGGGCGGACCTCGTAAGCAAGTAACCTTCAAATAGAGCGACTCTCATATACTTTGTATAGGTGCGCGGTATAGCTGCTGGGCTGGAGTTTCTCCATGCAAATAATATTATTCATGGAGACCTGAAAGTGGTACGTGAATGACTAACCGACTTATTTACTCTGATAATGTGATTATTCTACTCAGCAAAATGTTCTGGTTGACAAACAAGGCACCCCGCGAATATGCGATTTTGGGATCTCCAAGATAATCAATCGCCGTGGCTTCACAATGTCAAATGTTGGAACAGCACCATATATGGCCCCCGAACTATTTTTCGTCATTGATGGTGCGACTCAGGAAGAATCGCCAAGTACGACCAAGAGTTCCGATGTATATTCTTTCGCCCTGTTGGTTCTAGAGGTGCGTAATCATAACCTATTTTACCCTGGCCATTCAAGACAAAACTCCAGATTTTTACTTCTGAGGCCCCGAAAGGAAGACCCAGCAGACCGATCGTGACGAGTCGGATTCTCGCAGGGCTTCGGCCCAAACGAGAAGACTACGATGTGAATACAGTGAAAAACGAGGCCTGGTCTATCCTGGACCGTTGCTGGGATTTTGAACCGCAACTGCGGCCGTCAATCTCCCATGTCCTTCACGACCTAAACGCTACCTTCCACTAGCTTCCCCACCGGCCTGATCCAGACGCTGAGCTGAATAGTTGTACTTGCAATTAAGGATAATACAGAACCATCACTCATACGAGTTATCTCATACACATTCCCCGTCTTTCTCTTCAGTGAACTGCGGCTTAATATCCAGTATCTCACACTGCGACTGAATGGGAGAAAGCATGGTGGCTGGATGGAACTTGGTGGATGTGTTCTTCAAGTTTGGTTTGGCTGTCATCTGTATTATTTAAGCCAACGTACACCAGTGTGAACGTAGGTATTATGTTCTGGAGGATAATTAAGTTAGATCAAACAAAAACTGCATGAACTGACGATCAGCTGCTCCGCAATGCTGGCCCCCATGAAGTAGATTTCCAGATCATCTAGCGAGCTAGTAATAACCAGAACTATTGCCGTAATGCAATATATTGCGCCAGACTCGAGTCTGGAAAATGTCAGAGGATAGTCAGTACATTATTGCGAGCGAAGCGAAGCAATTCTACCCTAATGCACGTGATGAGGGGGAGGGCTAAGATATGCAGGACGGTGCTCGCGGTGGCTGACGGGCCTTGAGGCAAAGAATGCCCTCAAAAACATTCAATTCTTGGTCAATCGCTCTGGGAATATCACCAACAGATGCGCTTTTATGGCGCGGTTCGATTGATACCGGATTCAGACCAAACAAGAAGGGAAAAAAATTGGAAGGAAAAGGAGAAATGTAAGCGTGATTACGCCTCGGTCTTCTTCGCGAGCATTTGCGCTTTCAGCGGATCCCTAGTAAACTCATACATGATTCCAATGGCCATGTTGTAACGACTGCGGATTGTGCGGTCAAGACCAACATGCGATGCTGCACGCCGGACCCACAATATCCGGCCAGCTGAGCGAGCCTTTCAACATTGAATGTGGACGATTGAGTATACTGACTTGCCGGTGAGAGTTGTGACAACTACATTAGCTGCTGCAGCCAGGCTGACTATGATTTGCAGATCAGCAATGCTGAATGTTGCTGGTACAGCCGCTGCAATCCCCACAACTACACAAACATTGGCCAGTTTCATCCAGTGGCGGTTTAAAGCTGGGAAAGTGACTCACTGAAGGTAGATAGCGTGAGCAGCGCAGGCACAATGACTATCTTCCTCTGAAATCCCCATATCACATAGCATCGATACAACTAAAGTCCAAATCATTCCATGCACACTTAGCAGATGAGAAAACTCAACGAAAAGGGAATCTGTTACGAAACTGGGGCTGGGATAAGTGCCATTTCGAAATGGAGATTGGGATTACTCACTTGTTTATAAAGAAGATGGACCCTCTGATGGTATCCAACACTGAAAAATTGGACAGGGTACCGAGCTCATTCAAGACTTGCGAGTGAACAGTTTGTTGGACGAAGCGAGCTTGAAGAACCGCCTGGGTGATGCTCCCTGCCATCTGCGCCGTTCCCAAAACAGCCATAATGCAACTCGCGACTATAAGAAGTTTTATTCCAGGGGATTTTCGGCGACGGAAGAGGAGGTAGATGCTGAGCAAAAAGAGAGAGGTGTAGATGCCTGAGACCCAACTCAATTAGCAGTGAAGTACGGCATAGGAGACAACCTGCCGTAGAGCAGGAGAGAAACCTAGCCGCTTATCAGAGAATGATCTTCAGATTTATGATACTCACCGCCATTTGCAAGAAGCCTTGCATCATAGTTTCCCAGTAAACATCGAATCACTCAAAGTATTGCATCGCAGTTCTAAAGGCGGGGAGAAGAATTGAAAGAATGCAGGAAGTGTTTAAAGATAAATATGACCAGTCGGGATCTCCGAGGCTGGGACGTCGTTTTGCTCAACTTCAAATGGGGAGTGAAATTGGAAGCACGATAAACCACATCCACCATATTCATGGGGCCCTTGTGTGGGGCAGCACTAGTGCCATCGCATCTGAGCATCTGCACTACTCAACTGGGCAACAGCATCTGCTTCGGTAGGTTACGTGGAAACAGACAGTTCCCACCATGTCAGTCTGACAGATGTAATAGTAACGGATTTGGATTCAATGTGCTATTGACAGACCGGTGGGATAGATCAGTCGAGTATTGAAAATTGATGCGCAATTGGCCATTCGCAAGCTTACCGGTTAGATATTTCAACTTGCAGATCAACGATGATTCGGCGCATCATCCTATCACAGGAACCGAGAGGTGAGGTAGCGACAAACGACCTTCTCCCACAGATCTCAAAGCAGCGTATCAATGAAGATCGACAGATGAGTTGCAGCATTGAAACGAAATAATGGGCAAATGGTTGCCAGTGGATTGAAGTGAACAAGGCAAAGCAAGGAGACCAGAGATGGCAGCAGATTAAAGTTCTAAACCAGGAAAATTCATTGTTCGTTCCGAGATGCTACAACATCAAGGCTAAATTAGTGCGAGATGAGAGCCTCATACCTTCAAGGTCTCGCTACGATCATACTCCAGATCGTTGGGAGCTTTCCTGCCGGAACACGTTGGTGTCCCAAGGTTACAAGTTCAAATGAAGTCCGAATTTTCAATACATGATGAGTCCAAGATGTGCCTGAGACCGTGGCAGTGGGTGAATTCAGGCCATCAACTCACGACTGACAGATATCCAGATATACTGAGTCGGACGGCCAAACAAGCATGGGCATGAGCGCCTCGACCTTCCTCAAAATCGCATCCGTCTGCCAATCGCGAGGGCTGCTGTAGCGCGGGACAGGGGCAGCTGCGGCGCGCGGGGCGTCGTGGAGGCTGAGGACGGCGAGGAGGTGGTCCTTGAAGGGGTCGCCTGGGGGCACTGCAAGCGTGCCCACCGTCGTCGCGTCGGTGTCAGTGTGAGTGAAGGATGTGTGAACCGACAAGGCGTGTTGGCGAAATTGGATCAATAGATGACGTCACCGGTCGGGTCATGGGATCTTCCTTTGCTGTTCCCTTTCAACTCGACGTTCTACTCGTAAATTCACAAAACTGAGGCATCGGATCGGGCGTGCATCGATTGCCTCGCCTCGCCTTTTCCTGCCTTCTCCCCTTCCCTCGTTGTTCGTCGTTCGTTATGCAGCAATAACACCTCACCCGCCCGGATCTTGAGCTGCAATCTCTGGTTTGTACGTTATACGTGAACAGCCGTAATTAATATGTATTGTGAGCCTTATCGAAGTGTATCCTTTATTCACTCCATCCCGACCCTTGTGTGATTTGCACGCGTTTCATTCAGCGCGGCTGGCAAAGCTTTGTGCGAGAAAACAAACATTCCTCCTGCCACATATCCCTGCCACTGTTCGTTCCTCGTTCCTTCTCTCCTTCCTTCTGTCGTAAACTAAACTGTGCCGGTACCTGTGAGCGCATATCACGTCTCTTCTCTAAAAAATCCGTGATACTTGATCCATGCTCCCTCTCGGCGCCCGCTCTTCTTCCGCGTCTCTTGTAAAAATAAAAATCCTTGGATCCTTTCCATGATCTGTCGCGCCGCGGAAGGTGAGGGCGTATGAATCTATTATAGTTCCGCGTCGCGTGCTTGCTGGTTGTCGTAATTACTATAAACCCTCCGTTGATATTGATACACGGGTTAATTTTGGTTTAATTTAGGGTACAGGATCTTATCTCGTGCCCCCGCCTCCCGCTTGAACAGAACCAAAACCAAAACCAGGGGGTTGTCGCGTCAGTGGGGAAACAAAACAAAAAAACAAAAAAGCTACAATACGAGACCACCATCGCCCAGGATAATAATCAAACTGACCGCCAGTGGCAGTGAATGAATTCTAATACTAATGCTGAGTTGCCCCTGGGCCTCTGTAAGTATCCAGCCCCAACACAAATCTCTCTTCAGGTACCAACACCTTATCCAGATATCCAACCACCCGGTCGCACACGGTGTGCACCTGCGCAGTTTCAAACTGGCATCGCGAAGTAAAGCAGGAGTCCCCCGTTCGACTCGGGGGTCGGGTGATTCTCCATTGTCACAGCTTTTTATGTGTTCATTCCTTAAATTATTGACAATGACAAGGTCTTCTTGGTCATAAAATTTCCAAGTACACTACCATGTTCGACTGTAAAAAATTAAAGAAGACTCCAGCCATCGCTTACTCTTCACATAAATTCAGCCCCCAAAGAGGGTATTCAACCACCCGATAGCACACGGTGTGCACCTGCGACTCTTACTGTAGCTGTGTGAATCCTGTCATATAATGCAGGTGGTCCCCGTTCGACTCGGGGTCGGGTGATAATACGGCATGTTGTTTTCTTTGTTTTCCCCTCCCTTTTTTTCTAACGACCCTCTGCTCTTCATTTCCACGAAATTCTTTTGTGAACTAAATCCTCTGGGTTTAAAGTTCAACCTTGGCTCAACCCTTTTGACAAAAAATTGAGATGAATCGTTGTTATTAACACTAAATACGCCTTCACTTTCGTTCCCATAAATTCAACACCTGCACAGGGTACTCAACCACCCGATGGCACACGGTGTGCGCCTGCACAGTTTAGTTGTGAACCCGAAAATAAGGCAGGAAGCCCCCGTTCGATTCGGGGTCGGATGATATACGCAGGAAGTTGCATTCTTTTTTTCTTAAAAAAAGCTTTTGGCCTCGGCTCTCCGTCTCCGCAAAATTCTTTTGTGAACTAAATCCTCTGGGTTCAACACCAGAACTCCCAAGTCCAACCTCGGCTCAACCCTCTAAAACACTGAACCTCTCTGCGATGATAAATCATCGATGCGCGCCACCACCAAATACACCTTCACTTTTTGTTCGCATAAATTCAACCCCATGCTGGAGGTGTTCGACCACCCGGTAGCACACGGTGTGCACCTGCGCAGTTTAAATGTAAACCCGAAACTAAGGCAGGAGTCCCGTTCGATCCGGGGTCGGGTGATACCTGGAAGAATTCTTGTTTTATTTTTTCTTTCTTTTTGCGCTCCGCAACGATAATCAACACCAATGCCTCACACAGGCCAACTCCGAGTCAGCAACCCAACTAAATCTCGCCGGATTCGCAGGTTCAAGTGCCCCAAAGTTCAAATTTGTATCGGCCGCCCGGACAATTTTGTTCGCATAAATTCAGCCATAGATTAGAGGTACACAACCACCCGATAGCACATCGTGTGCGCCTGCGCAGTTTTACTCTCTGGCATTTCGTAATAAGGCAGGAGATCCCGTTCGATCCCGGTCGGGCGATAGGCTAACTGAGTTGACAGTTTTAAACATATTTTTGGGTTTCCCTTGTCTCATAATTAGCGCAATTTGGAGAAATCTGGTTCGAAAAGTACATCCTTCAGTCCCACCATCCTAATTATTTTGCTGGTATACATTCAACTCTCAGAGAGGGTATTTTACCACCCGATAGCACACAGTGCCTGCATACTTTGAATCTGAATCCCAATGAGTGTGGTAATATGGTGCAGGAGGTCCCCGTTCAATTCGGGGTCGGGTGAATTAGCACCGTCCGCACTAATTTTTTCTCCCGTGCTCCCTTTTATCTGTATCTACTTCTTCGCTCATTCTCTAGGAATAATTAAATCCACTGCTCTTGAGTTGAAAAATTAAATTATCCAGTCCATTTGCAGGAAGTTGCAAGCTGCTCTCTCAGAGTCTCTCTTTCGGTTGAGTATAATAAATTCAACCATCTAACAGGGTATCCAACCATCCGATAGCACATGGTGTGCACCTACGCTGTTTCGATCTTGGGACCAAAGAGTACAGCAGGATTACCCCTGTTCGACTCAGGGTCAGGTAGTGGCTAACATTTTTTTTTTTCCTTCATAGAACTTTTTGCTCTCTGATATTATATATCCCTGTTGTCTGTGCACGGTGTGTGATAGTACCAGGCACCGCCCGCCCATTTCTACCGCAAAATCAGCCTTTAAATTACCACAGTTGACTAAGCTTTCAGCCATCTGCTGCATACCTAATGTGGCTCGCATGCATTCGACCACGGCTTGGAGGTATCTAACCACCCGATGGCACTGGTGTGCGCCTGCGCGGTTTAAATAAGGCAGGAGTCTCCCGTTCGATTCGGGGTTGGGTGATACACGGAGAAAGTTGCATTCTTTTTTTCTAAAAAACCTTTTGGCCTCGGCTCTCCATTTCCACGAAATTCTTTTGTGAACTGGGTTCTCTGGGTTTAACATCCAGAGCCCAAACTCTACCCTCGGCTCAACCCTCCAAAACACTGAACCTCTCTGCGATGATACTGTAAACCATCGATGCGCGCCACCACCAAATACGCCTTCACTTTTGTTCGCATAAATTCAACCCCAGGTTGGAGGTGTTCGACCACCCGGTAGCGGTAGCACATGGTGTGCACCTGCGCAGTTTCAGTCTGGCATTCTGAAGTAAGGGGTGATAGGTCTGGACTACCGTCTTTTTTTCCTTCACAGATTCCTGGTCTGTTCAATTGTCCCTGTTCTCTCTGCGCTGTAGTGAATTGCCCACCTATAATCCCCGACTGCAAAAATCAATATCAATTCAAACCTCGACTTCGACCACTGGCATTAATTTGGCTCGCATGCATTCAACCCTCTAACAAAGTAGGCAACCACCCGATAGCACATGATGTGCACCTGCCGACTCTTAACTGTGTGAATACTGTCATATAATGCAGGTGGTCCCCTGTTCGACTCGGGTCGGGTGATGAGCAACTCCGCCAATTCCTTCTTTTCTCCCCTTTCACTCCTTGTCTTTCCAAATCCCATGCATGAATATGGTCTCATCGCGAAGGCAGGAAATTTCATCATGCAGCTCAATAGCCCTTCATTCTTTCAATTATTCTCCGTGTAATACTACCTGACTGCAAGAATCAATATCAACTCAAACCTCGACTAAGACTTCGACCATCCGCTACTGTACCTAATTGGGCTCGCATGCATTCAACCACCTAACAAAGTAGCCAACCACCCGTTGCACACGGCGTGCGCCTGCGTATCTTGCGTTGAGAGGAATAAGATAATATAGTGCGAGAGGTCCCCTGTTCGACTCGGGGTCGGGTGCTAACACTCTGGCATGACGGTTTTTCTCCTACGTAGACCTTTTTGGTCTCCGATAGATCCCTATTTTCTCTGCACGGTCGTAAATAGTGGATACTACCTAACTGCAAAAAAGAAAATGATTAACAATTCCAACCTCGACTAAGACTTCGCCCATCGGCTCTTTGGTTTAACTGGCATACATTCAACCACGGCTTGGAGGTACCCAACCACCCGGTAGCACATGGTGCACACTTGCGCGGCTTGACTTCGCGTGTTGAATGATAAGGCAGGGAAGCCCCGTTCGACTCGGGGTCGGGTGATACGTTGGCCTCGTAGGGATCTCATTTCTTTTTCTGGTCTTTCGCTCCTTCCACTTCCGGTCCTTCCAAATCTTATGAATGGTCTCAGCGCGAAAGCCGGAAATTTTATTCCGAAGCTCAACTGCCCACCATTCTCAACTCCAAATTACAGCTCTTTGCGGTACAACTGGCGCGGTCCGTTTTTTTTCTGTTTTGGCAAGTTTTCACGAGAACAGCTGCCTGAGCTCAATTCTCAACCGTTTTCCCTCAAAATAGGCTTATTCGATTCGCATTGAAAATCCACAGCCAATGGAATACCGGTATTTTTGATCCTTTTACATAATAGAATTTCTTCCGGAAAAACTTGGTTTTGAGTAGGACGCCTGTAGCACTTGGAATACTGCCCTGATTGGCCTAATATTTGGATATGCTATACATCTGATGCGGCTCTAGACAATGGTGTGTTTATTTATATTACATACTGAGTGATTGTGACCCAGCGCACACTTTAGCGAAGTAGATATCCAGACACTACCATAGGTAGAGCTGTCCATGGAAGTTTGAGTACATTAAGCTCCGTGAACACCCACATTGGCTAGGGTCATATCAGATGTATAGCATATCCAAAGATTAGGCCAATCGGGGCAGTATTCCAAGTGCTACAGGCGTCCTACTCAAAACCAAGTTTTTCCGGAAGAAATTCTATTATGTAAAAGGATCAAAAATACCGGTATTCCATTGGCTGTGGATTTTCGATGTAAATCGAATGAGCCTATTTTGAGGGGAAACGGTTGAGAATTGAGCTCAGGGCAGCTGTTCTCGTGAAAACTTGCCAAAACAGAAAAAAACGAACCGCGCCTGTTGTACCGCAAAGAGCTGTTCGACTCGGGGTCGGGTGAGCACCACCATTTATATAACTTGTTTCCCTGTTACATAATGTGTTTCGTTTTTCCTCAAATATCGAGTTGAACCCGTTAATTTATCCAGCTCAACTCTTTAGGTACAGTATAAATTCAACTCCCAAAAAGAGTAGATAACCACCTGATGGCCCACGGCGTGCGCCTGCGCAGTTTCGAGCTGGCATTCTGAAATAAGGCAGGACTCGGGGTCAGGTCTTCGCGGTACTTGAGGAGCTTTTTCTTTTTTTCCGCAAAGATAATTAACCCAAGTCATTCGCACAGATCAACTCAGCAACCCAACGAAATCTCACCCGCAGGTTCAAGTGGCTTGTCTAAATTTGTATCGGCCGCCCGCACAATTTTGTTCACATAAATTCAACCATAGATTGGAGGTACACAACCACCCGATAGCACATCGTGTGCACCTGCCCTACCTTTCATATTGCGATTCTACACACGGTAATGCAGGAATCCCCGTTCGATCCGGGGTCGGGTGATCTTGTATGATTGTTTCATATTTTTCATTTATTCCGTGGATTATTAGCGCAGCCAACTTGGAGACATCTGGTTCGAAAAGTACATACCTTGAGTCCCACCATCCGTACCCTACCTAATTATTTCGCCGGTATACATTCAACTCCTAAACAGGGTATTCGACCACTCGGTTGCACATGGTGTGCACCTGCGTATCTTGTATTGAAAGTAAGATAACGTAGTGCAGGAAACCCCTGTTCGATTCGGGGCCGGGTGCTACTTTCGTAATTTCATAAAGACCTTTTTCTCCAAGTTTCCTTTTTCCGGAGCGAGCCAGGAAGGCCTGGGTAGATGCTAGAGTGAGTTTCGAGGAGACGGGGCCACTACGTTGCGAGAACGTTTCGTCAAAGGACTCATCAGGTGGCGGTGATCCCTATATACTTGATCAATGTTTATCGATCACTTCAGTAATCAACAAATCGTGCCGATGCAAAGCTACCGGAATCCGGGGATGGACTCAACGTTCACCTGCAAAGCTCTGTTTTTCACGATGTCACTTTAATATCGTGGCGCTACATAGCATACGCACGAATTTACCGGTTGTGATCAACGCGAACATTTCTGGAAATGCCGCCGGCTATCAGCGTGCCTGTGTAGATCCCGGACGGATCAAAAAGAAACAGGCTTCGGTGAAGACGGGTGCTCAACTGGAGCAGAAAGCTCAACAGCGTAGCAGGCAAATACAGTCTTGTTATTAACAGAGGACACAAACGCGAATGGAACTCTAGTTTTTTTCGAAATCTGAAGGAGCGCGTCGCCCAGGCCCGGGACCCGTAGGGTCCCGGGCAGCGTGCGACTGAATTTTCTCCAAGTTTCCTTTTTCCTCGTCACCTATCCTCAAGACAATCAAACTGAATGCCGGAATTTCCACATTCGAACTCAAATATCAAGTTGATTCTCCATTAATTTATCCAGCTCACTTAGACACTGGTTGTAATGGTCCATGTATTCCCAAAGAAAGTCAATCCAACCCAACTGGATTTGGGATTTACAGCTAATGTCGGAACCGAAGGCGCGGTGAAAAAATTTCTGTTTTGGGACATTTCCGAAGAATTCCCCATAACTCGATGAGTTCTCAACGGATTGACACGAAACCTAGCTAGTTTTTCCAGGCTAATTCATCCGCAATCAGTGATGTAAAGGAAATCGCGAAAATGTATTTATCTTTCCATTTGGCACCTGAGGCATTGTTTCTGTTGAACACCTCCTAGGAGGGTGGGCACTTATTCAAACACACTGAATTTTTGGGATGGAAGACTTACATGTATTATAAAGAGGGTGATGTTGCCAGAATTATGATTTTCTTCTCCACTGAGTCACTATTGATTGAGTTCGAAAATTTTGATCGAAAGATTACTTCTGAGTCAATAGTGACTCAATAGAGAAGAGAATCATAATTCTGGCAACATCACCCTCTTTATAATGCATGTAAGTCTTCCATCCCAAAAATTCAGTGTGTTTGAATAAGTGCCCACCCTCCTAGGAGGTGTTCAACAGAAACAATGCCTCAGGTGCCAAATGGAAAGATAAATACATTTTCGCGATTTCCTTTACATCACTGATTGCGGATGAATTAGCCTGGAAAAACTAGCTAGGTTTCGTGTCAATCCGCTGAGAACTCATCGAGTTATGGGGAATTCTTCGGAAATGTCCCAAAACAGAAATTTTTTCACCGCGCCTTCGGTTCCGACATTAGCTGTAACGTAGTCTCGTTCGAATACATTCAACCCCCAGAACAGGGTACTCAACTACCCAAACAGGGTATTCAACTACCCGATAGCACATGGTATGCACCTGCGCGGTTTTCAATTTGTGCTTTTCAAAATAAAACAGGACCTGCCCGTTCGGTTCGGGGTCGGGTTGTGTGTCTTGAGCCGGGTCAACTCTTCTTTTGGTGTCTCCTCAACCTGGCTTTCCTGGTTTTGTTGTGCTCACAGATCACATTGTCTATCCAAAAGTTGAATACTTCTGGTACGAAGCTTGCTCAATTGTGTTCCTTGCATATTTTAAGGTTAAAATCCAGTCTTCCAGGCCAGGTTCAACTCCACACGACCTTGCCTCGAACTTCACTTCTTCTTGAACCAGGTACTCGAACACCCGGTTGCACACGGTGCACCTATGCGGCTTCGTTTGGGACTTTCAGAAACAAGGCAGCGGCCCCGGTTCGATTCGGGGTCGGGTGATGACGGTGTCGGCGCATTCATTTTTTCTCCAAATCTCAACCCTAGTTTTAGCCTCCCCAAAAATTTCTTTCCAATTACAAGTTTGTATTCAACCGCCGAAACTTCTTCGCATAAATTCAACTCTCTAATGGGCCATTTGACCTGGTCGCATATGGTGTGCACCTGCCGACCTTGATTGAAGTAAGAAAATATGGTGCAGGACCTCCCCGTTCGATTCGGGATCGGGTGATGGTATTCGCGTGCGCAGTAGCATTCCTTTTTCTTTCGCCATTCTTTTCGGTGCGCAGTTGCCAAATTTTATTACAGCACAACTGTGCCATCCAACACCCGACAATCAGCAGATAGTTTGAGCCTTCTCAGCTTCAACCATGGCATCAATTCCGCTCCTATAAAATCAACCACCCGCCAAAGCATTCAACCATCCGATAGCACATGGTGTGCGCCTGCGCAGAGTAATACGTCGTAAGTCCAGTAAGCCGTTCGATTCGGGATCGGGTGATGTAGTGGACTAGCGGTTTCTTTTCGTTGTCCTTTACCTCTTGTCCTTGTCTCATCTCTCTTGGACAAGTGATATCATTCTCTGTACATTCTTACTGTAAATTGTGCCCCAAGATCCAACTTCAACGTCTAGAAAATCGAACCTCTTAAAACTGTAAGGTCAACCAGCATCAACCGCGCAGTTTCGCTCACAGAAACCCAACCACAGGTAGAGGTATTCAACCACCCGATGACATACGGCGTGTGGCTGCGCGGCTTTCTGTTGCACTTTCCGAAACAAGGTGAAAGCCCAAGTTTGGTTCGCGGTCGGGTGATACATCGGCAACGACCCAGTTTTGTTCCTCCGTGCTTTCTTTTGCCTCATTCGCTCCGCAGTTATAAGGCGATCCGAGTCTCTTTGTTCAACTTCAATTCCAACTGAACATCTCCACCAGCCTTAAATTCCACTCAATTTCGTTCCCATGAATCTAACCCGCAATGATGTTCAACCATCGGATGGCATGGTGTACATCTGCTGCTCTCGTAGTGCGGCAAGCAAAATCCAGGTCCAATCAGGACTTGGCTGTTGCTTCGCCCGAGAGCTGTTTTTTCTGTAATTGTTCCACGGTGTATCTTGGTAGGAAATCCCTGCTGTGGAATTGGATGTACCTCAAGGAAATCCCAACCAAACTGGGGTGTTGGATGCTGAATGTGTCATCACCGCTTCATCCGTCTGGCTGGCGGCCAACCGGCTAGCCCCATGCCGCCATCATTACCGAAGCCCCGATCTCGGCTTCCATGCCAGTCACGCGAGGAGAAAGAATAGGGGGTATCGTGATCATCACGATTTGATCGCGATCCGGTTCTTCTCTCAGCATCAATGGTCTATGTTCCCCCTGAGCTGGTCGAGCTCATTGTATGCCATGCATGGGGCTGTCTTTCAAGCAGCAGTCACCGTCATGCATACGCGATGGCCAACTGGATGCTCGTCAGTCGTGACTGGCTGAAAATTGTTCTCTCTGTTGTCTTCCGCGACTTATGGATCACCTCCTTTGCCCATATCAAATACATTGTCCACATCTGCACACCACCTAATACGTCCTTCATTTGTGACTTGCTGGAATCACGGACGTCCGTCAGCACCTCATCCAAACCTGCCGTTCCCTCACCATCTCTGTGTACCACAGCTACACGGGGAGTACGCTGCCCAATGCACCGATCTCATCGAGTACGCAACCACTGACCCTCGCCGTGACTGCCTCTTCCCTGGTTTTTGGCGCTACGAAAACCCTGCATACGCCATCCCATGCCCCAACATCGCCCCCCTCATTTCCGATCTCACACCCCGTATCACCGCTCTTCACTTTGTACTCATCGACTGCGCCGCGACCTTTCGCCCCTGGGACGCCTTCCCGGGACATATGATAGTGCCTTACAAAAGGACCCTGCTCTTCCCACTCTCCCTCATCGAGCTCCACGTCACCTTCGCCTACACTTCTCCGCCGCCCAGGCTCTTGCTAGACGCACCACGAGGCACTTTCTATCCCCCGCCGTGGCCCCATGCGGAGATGCCGAGGCGTTGTCGGTTTGACGGGGTACGGAGGCTCGTTGTGCGGGACGCGAATGCGGATTTCGTCGCATTCTTAACGACGACGTGTCCACGGCTGGAGAGGGTCGAGTCGACGGCGGAATTCTGTCTGAAGGATGTGCCACAGAGTGTATCCGAGGATGTGAAGGCCAAGCTCGCGTTCGTGCGACTCCCGCGTACCACAACGTGGCCGGGCCTGACTGGCGGTGACACAGGACCGATTTCCGAGCATTTTCTGCGAACGTTCGAAGAATGGTACTACTCAGGCTTAACGAGGCCTGCCGTCCGACCGGTTCCTCCCCCTACGCATCCGTCCATCCCCACCCGAAAAAAGACGAATTCCATTTGGCGCCGTTTGAAGCGCGTGTTCCGGGAACGCAAGTGACCGCCTTGCTAACTTTCTTTCACTTTCGGCTCCTTAACCTCATATGCCCATCTTTCGGTCATGCACTCACCATTCATCCACTCTTCATTTACACACCACACCTTAATTTTATTTACTAATTAACCGACGACGTACTGACTGGAATGTAATACTGACCCACATAATGACTTTCAAGTCAACTCTGCGCTCTGGACCATTCCCTCGCTCTCGCTGTACTTCTCTGCATTGTGACGGATAGGTTTCATTTCGTTCTCATGTCCATGCAAGTTATGGTCCAGTGTGACTTAGTTCACGTTCAGCCAAGGCAGTTCGCTTTGCACGATCGAACAACATCTTTAAATTCAGACGCGAAACCATTTGCCGAAAAACATATTGTCGCAAAAATCACCAAATTCATGGATTTGGCAGGCTTTTTTTTTTCTCTGAGAACGAACCTTCTTCGCTACATGGTGCTGGAGGTAAGTCTAAATTTGGCAACGGAAATTAAAATCTAGCCTTTGTCTTGGCCAAGCCTTCCCTCCCTAAAGCACCTATACAGCGGCCAATCATGCTCTACCTGAGATTTATCCCTTTATCCCCTCCCCGTTCCCCGCTGTCAATTTGAAGAGCAATTGGCACTGTCAATCGACGCACAGCGCAATCGTTTCCCAACTTTCCCACGGTTCGACTTTCGCAAATGACAACAAGGGATGCTCGGAATGTAATAGGACGCGTGGCAAGTGCGTATCACCCAACGCTAAATTGTACCTCCATTGAATTTGAGTTCAACCAAATCAGCTACGCCCAGAACTAACTAACAATTGCATAAATTCAACGCCTAACCAAGTCCAAGCACATAACTGGATACCAAAGGGGTACGTCCTATTCACGGAAGAAGGCTTGGGATATGAATATAAAGTGACGGTTGGTAGTGGAACAATTTTCGTATGTAAAGTGGGTGGAGTGGCCTAAGCCTGCAAGAGCCTCAGCGCTATCAGAACTTGCCTTACTGCGGATTCTCGAGCAGAGCCTTTGCGTTTGCCAATACCACGGCCATGTTCCTTATTATTCACTAAGAAGGAGATGAGATGAAAATTCTGGCAGACTACATGGATTGCTCACGATAAACAACAGTGTATTGTTCAAGGGTCCGGTTGACGAGTCCGCATACTCAAAAACTTATCCCCGCCGTTGTGCCGCATTGTTCAACGCGGATC
The DNA here is from genome assembly GCA_029378395.1 of Mycena leptocephala. Classification (NCBI taxonomy): domain Eukaryota; kingdom Fungi; phylum Basidiomycota; class Agaricomycetes; order Agaricales; family Mycenaceae; genus Mycena; species Mycena leptocephala. Next base: position 123,839 of record JARJLF010000340.1, read on the forward strand.
TATATTGTTCTGGAGGATTTAAGGAGTGATTATTTGAATCTACCGAGAGTATCACGAGAGAACGTCCGGCCATACTGTACTCGGACTACCCCGCCAATCACGCGTCGAAATCGTCCCCGGCCCCGCTCCCCCTATAACACCACTCGTAGAGGGGAGGGAATACTGGTGGGGAGGGCAGCAGTGGATGACCCGCCCATGGGTTGCGAGTGACTACCCTGGTCCGGAGGACTAAGATCGGAACGAGAATCTGTTGAATCTGATGAATTGGTACAGACATTGTGAGGAAGACATATTACAGTCAGATAGTTCACAATGCATGAGGTCGTAATGCATAATGCTCATAATGCATTGGATTTGGTGGTCCACCAACTCGGTAGGCTGGTGTTTTATGCATTCTCCTCACAATGCATAATGCATAGAGTTTGAGCTCAGATTTATGCATTTTTAGGTGAAATGATCCCCTATTTTCGGGACAAATTGGGTGCTTTTCTACCTAAATTTTCTCTCTTTACCCAAAGAATCCCCCATCACCTTCCTTAGGATGAAATTCAATCCAGCTGAGCTCTTTTTGTCATGATTTTTGCCATTTGAGATGATTCTGCAAGATAGGTACTGTGCAATAATTTCTTTCAACAAATTAAGCTTGCATATTACAGCCGATGTCAGTACCGAGGGCGCGGATCGAAAATTTTCTGTTTTGGGGTGTTTCCAAAGAATTCCCTATATCTCTGTCAGTTCTTCACCGATTCACATAAAAACTGAATAGATCTACTCAGCTAATTCATGCACAATTAGTGATAGAGAGGAACTTGCGAAAATATTACATATTAGGTAATTTCTGTTTTGGGGCTGTTTTTGCACTGAATACCGTCTAGCATGGCCAGAACATGTCCCAGTGACCTAGAATTTTGGGAGAGACAACATGCATACCTGACAAAACATGTTATAGAGCCAGAAGTGAGGATAATTTAGTTACAGTCCTTCTAGCTCCAGTGAAAACATTTGGCAGTTTTTGGCTTTCAGAGATATTGCCAAGATCACATTCATCTGGACATTTCTTATAGTTCTGGCTCTATCACTTGTTTCATAACATATACACGTTGTCCCTCCCAAAATTCTAGGTCACTGGGAAATGTTCTCACCATGCTAGACGGTATTCAGTGCAAAAACAGCCCCAAAACAGAAATTACCTAATACGTAATATTTTCGCAAGTTCCTCTCTATCACTAATTGTGCATGAATTAGCTGAGTAGATCTATTTAGGCCCTGTTCGGGATCCCCATCTACGGCACATTTGGCTACCTGTATCCCCAAATATGGGCAGATCACATCTATCAATGTCACTCAGTTGTCACTTGGTCTAGACCAGCTCCATCAAACTGCTATGTGTCGGCGTCGTCTATCCGCCCTCCGCCTATCCCGCCATGCCCGACGCGGCTCCGCACCCTTGCCCGCACCTATGCTTCAAGCAGGGAATGTATGAAACTGATAGATACATATGCTAATATTGAGTATACTGCTCATATGAAAGGAGCCCCACTTCCAAAACATGCCTAATGAGCGAGATATGTGCTCCCCGACGCGGTGGACGTCGAGGTCGACGTCCATTGACAGTGGTCGGAGCTTTCGGCTTGACTGATCGGACTGTCGCACCGGGGTCCGTTGATGTGACAGTTTGTGACTAGCTACCTGTGATGTAGCTAAATGTACCGTAGATGGGGATCCCAAACAGGGCCTTAGTTTTTATGTGAATCGGTGAATAACTGACAGAGATATAGGGAATTCTTTGGAAACATCCCAAAACAGAAAATTTTCAATCCGCGCCCTCGGTACTGACATCGGCTGTAACCATTCATCGTCCATCTAATGGACTTTTATACATCAATTCATGCAATCCTTGCTTGAAAACCGCCAGAATGTTGAATTTGTCACGCAGATGTGACAACCCTCGCAATGCATATTGCTCATAATGCATAGGGTTTAGGTGTCCACTGATGCTATGCATTATGAGCTATCCAACCGTACTTAACATGATCAGTGAGAGGGAAAGCTGTTCATCAAGATCCGCTGTTTCTTATTCTCCGATCTCAAGTGTAGTGGACAGGGATTGAAGGTTCAAGGCTCAAACTGGGCGTCACTCCGGACTCCGGAGTCCCAACGGGGTAGGGAATCGGGAACCGAACTCAGTGCGGTAGTGACCAGATGTATACGTAGATGTGTCAAGGTATTCTAAAGCATCGGGGCAGACGCAGTGGACGATGGACCTGAGTATAGCACCGTCAAAGCAGAAATAGAAACACAGCAGAAATGAAGGGCCGGCGCCAAGTAACGCCGTCGGACTTCGGACTTTGATTGCGAGCTTGATTTAATGATTGTGCGTTGTGCGCGCACGGACCATGGTGAGACGGCGCTTAACCGTGCGCTTAATTTCCTTTCCATCTCTCTCCTCCCCACTGTCATGGGGTCGCTCCCATTGGTGGTTGCGGCTTGCCTGCTCTTTTCCACAGTCTCTGGGGCAGACCCCATACATATACCCATTACACGGAGATCAGGAGCACCCATAACGCGCATGAACCTTTTGGCTGCTGCCGAATTCATGCGGGCTCGTTATGGTTACGGCAGCGCCGCCACGTCGCAGCGGAGAGGAATCGAGCAAAGCTTGAATTTCGTGAATCAGGTCCGTATCTGTCGCGCAGCAGTACATAGTAAATTAACCATTGCTTCTTGTCAATTTCTAGCAAGGAGATTCGATTTACTTTGGGACAATCGATGTTGGGACACCGTTAGTACCTTTCGGAATTTTCCTTTCGGCTCTAGGATGGAACTCTGTGGCCCTTTCTCTTTAATCATTTCATTTTTTTGCCGCTTCTCCCTCCAAAGTCCGAAACTGACTCAGACTACTTCGCCAGACCACAATCATTTAATATTATTTTAGACACAGGTTCATCCGACCTCTGGGTCGCAGACTCCAGCTGTACCAATTGCGACCAACAAACACCGCTCTTCAGACCTGATCAATCCAAGTCGTATGTGCAGCAGAGAAACTCCAACACGTCTGTTAGTTACGCCTCTGGGCAAGTGGTTGGTTTCAACTCGACCGATAGCGTCAGCATGGGCAATTTCTCTTTACAATCACAGGGCTTCTGTACCTGCATTTCTCCCTTTCAGTAGAAACCCATCTCTAATCCCTCTTCCACAGTATCGGTACAGTCGGTGGCGAGGGGACTGATCGCTGGGTCGGTGTCAGGCATGATGGGTCTCGCATTTGGGACCATCTCGTCCACAAAGACGCTGCCCTTTTGGCAAGGACTCATCTCGAGCAACCAGCTCGCGGCACCCGAGATGGCCATCTGGCTCACACGTTTCCTCGACACGAACTTTCAAGAGGAGGAGCCGGGGGGCTCATTCACCCTCGGCGGCACCAACTCGTCGCTATACCATGGTGATATCGAGTTCTTGCCTTTGACGGGCCCATCCCAACCAACGTACTGGTTGCTCAGCGTTTCAGGTGAGCTTACTGTCCCGTCTCGTCCCACTTTGAGTAACTAACCCCATGCTTGCCGCGTGCTCTTTCACAGCGGTCACTGTACAGGGCCAATCCCTCAACGTCTCGACCGACAATGGTGCACTGGCAGCCATCGACACAGGTAAGAGATAGTACCACACGCTTCAAAACTGACCTCGTATGTAGGCACGACGCTCATCGGCGGCCCAGCAACTGAAGTACGCAACTTATGGGGTCAAATTCCCGGCTCGGGGCCGATACCAAGTTTACCTGGATTCTTTCAGTTCCGTTCGTGCCTCAAACTTCTCCTTCAAATGCCCACCATCATGCTTACATCCTTATTGGTGAAGCATGCACGACGATGCTCAACATCAGCATGGCATTTGGAGGCAAGCTGTGGCCCATCGCCCCGGCGGATATGAACCTGGGCACGGTTAATATGTTTCTTGGCCTGGGTGACGGTGGCTCGATGTGTATCGGCGGGATATTCGATTGGACGGTGGGCCACGGTACCGTGGTGGACCAGGGCAAGCCTTCATGGGTTATTGGGGATACGTTCCTGGTAAGCATCTAATGCGTTGTCTCGTCTGCGCACAGAAGACTGACATTTTGTCTGCCGCGAAGAAAAATGTTTATTCGGTGTACCGGCAGAGCCCGCTCTCGATTGGCTTTGCCCAGCTCTCGGATCTCGCGGTTTCGTCAAGTAAGTAATCTCAATACGTAATCTCCGTTTTCATAACCAATCGCTACTTCCAGGCGCACCCGGGAACGGACGAAACACGAGCGATCCAGCAACGACAGCCACACCGCCGCCGACGGAAGGATCTTCGTCATCTTATACCCTCAACCCCGTCTCATCCTCTTCTTTGTCTTTCGTCTTTCTGTTCTTTACGTTGTTCCCTCTCCTCTGATCTGTGGCTCACTCATCTTTGGCATCTCCACCTCCACCGCTTTGATATTGCTTCGGCGGATGTCTTGGAATTCATGACTGGCGTGCTCCACTACTGTGTCTCTATTATCTACATTTGCAAGTACTATCGCACCTACTGTGATGCTCATCTGTCTGGGCGTCTGCACTGCTCAACTACAGCAGCTTCCTCCGTAGGTTACCTGGGAACTGACAGTTCCCACCGATCTCTTCCCACGTCAGTCTGGCAACTGCAACAGTAATGGATTTCATTCGATGTGGTGCGGGTATAAATTATCAGCAAAGTACGGTCGAGTTTTGAAAGTTGATGGGCAATAGGCGATAGGCGATTCACAGGGTTAAATCTGAAATTCAGGTAAACTTGCTAAATCTGGAGATCAACCCAATTATCAGGGCAAAGGGTCGAAACAACCAAACCAAATCCCAGAGACTGGCAAGCAATCGCTGACCAGAGATGGTGCCAGAGTTAGTCTCTATAAACAGACATATAGCAAACGGTACCCATACCTCTGCACATTGCTGTACTCAGTACGCCAGAGTTCCAATCGCAGTTCCAATGGGGATTCCTGAGGTAGCACAAAATTCAAATCGAGACCGCGCTGGCCCTACACATTTTGTGTTCAGAGAAACTGGGTAGACACTGAAAGCCGAGCGACACCATGGCGACACGGTCAAAGTAGGAGGATCATGTTTGATTCACCTCCGAGCCTTGATGCGAAGCTCGCCGATAGTCTTCCCACGGTTCAATAATATTCGTGTGCCGTGCAGAGACGTGATTGAGAAGATGGTACCGGTGTTGAGCGACGGACAAATTCGTTCAAGTTATCATGGGCATCCGCATTGATAAATCGACTATTTTTCTCATCGAATATTGAGAAGAGGGCACGGACCTATTAGCAGTCGGACGGTGAACACTCGATACAGTTGCTACATACAGTAATTCTAATACAAATTGTTATACACATTCATCGTTTTTCTGTTCAGTACCCTGTGGTTTAATATGCAGTACCTGACCAGGCTGCATTGTGGTCAAACGGACCGGGAGGTGTTGCCGAAATGGAGCTCGGGAGCTGTGTCCTGCGGCACTGTCAACCGGATATTTCATGCCAACGTACACCAGTGAGAACATTGGTATTATATTCCGGAGGACAGGTAAGACGTATCCACAAATGAGAATGCTCGAGACTAACGATCAGCTGCTGCGTGATACCAAACCCGAGGTAAAAGAAACCTCCGTCTAGCGAGACGGTAATAACGAGGAATATTGCCGCAACGCAGTAGATGGCACCAGACTCGAGTCTAAAAAACCGTATCAGGGTTAGTCAGTTTATTAATCTGAGGCCGTACATGATTCCAACGGCCGTGTTATAACGGCTGCGGAGGGTGTTGTCAAGGCCAATATGTGATGCGGCCTGCTGGATCCACAATATCCTCCCAGCTGGGCGAGCATTTCAGCGAATGCCAAAAATGAGAGATGCAACTTGCCGGTAAAACCCGTGAGAATTAGATTTGTTGCAGCTCCCAGGCTACAGGTGATTCGTGTGCCCACAATGCCACAGACAGCAGGTGCCAACGCACAGCCCACAATGGAGAAGGCTACACAGGATAATCCCCGTGTGATTCAAACAAATGTATAGAATTGGGGTGAGAGCTCACTGAGGGTGGAGAGCATTAGCAGTGCAGGCAGGATGAGTATTTTCTTTTTGTATCCCCATATCACGTAGCATCGATACAGCTAGGATTGCACGTCAAACCGCAGATACACCGTAAATCAGGGAAAACTGAACGAAGAAGAGATCTCCTGCAAAACTTGTGATTGTGCTGAGTCTCGATTTTGATCCGATGAAGAGGTTGACCCACTTATTTATTCCTAACATGGTGTCCTGTACCGTCAACAGCGTATTCACGGAGTTGGGTTGATCCAAGGCTTGCGCATGAACCAATAGTCGGACGAAGCGCGAAAACACCGTAATCATGGTGATATTGACCGCCATTTGCGCGGTTCCCAAAACGGCCATAACGCAGCTCGCGATTACGAGAAAATTTATTCCAGGGTTTTTCCTCCGCCGGTAGAGGGTGTGCATTGCAAGCAGGAAGAGACTTATACAGATGCCTGCTATCTGACATGATTCCCAGCCGCGCGCGAGGCGATTCATGACCAACCGTGGAGCAGGAGCGAGCCCTAGCCATTCATGAACTTCATCAGAAACGGCGGCGGCCTTGATAATGATGGACTAACCCCAGTTTGCAAAAAGAGTCGCAACATGAGGTCGAAGGAAAGATCGAATTGCTCGGAGTCGACGATGTATTGCATCGTAGTGCTTGCTTGATGTATCATACTGTAGTATAGGCAGTTAAAATCTTTGAGGTGTCGTCGTTATGGAACTTCGAATGGGGGGTCAAAGCAGAGGTCAACGAGAGGAAATGGGGGATCTCCGACCGCATCTACCGTATTTATAAGCCCGTTGCGTTTTGGCAGTGTCACTCAATGCTGTGGCCTTGTTTGATATATCCGTCTATTTTTTCGAGCAGATCTTGAGCGATAGATCTCGGTGAATCAATCGTTTTTGTGTGGATATAATGGTGAAGATGGTCCCGCAGAGATTTTGCTTGTAAACCGTCCAAGAAATCGATCGAGAATTCAAGTCTGACCAGAGACAACGCAAGATTAAAATTCTTTTGAATCAAGGATGGGTAATTATCAAGTCCAGAATAGCTGCGCGTGATGTCCAACTGCATGCCTCTTGCCTACGATCAAATGCACGAGGGAGTTTAAATCAACCCCAGAGGACCGACCGATGTACAGGAATAACAAGATGAAGATGAAACCACCACGCCCACGGGATGCAATAATATTAACATCCACTGCATTTTGACAGGTTCTGGACCCACCTTAGCCGAGGTATCTCGGGAACGGCTCGGCATACCTCGGCTAAGGTGGGTCCAGAACCTGTCAGAATGCAGTGATCATCGGAGTTCCGAAGTAGATGTAGATATTATAATTTGATTCGGCTCGCTGGCAGGTGCAAAGGACATCGAAGGCAGAAGGAAAACACAATGTTTTCATCAGTTAGACGAGCTGAATATCAACAGAAGCTTCGAAGCTCAGAGCGACTGCGTGAGCGGGTTTGGCGCGAGGGATCTGGTAATATGTTTTGTATGCCGGTACCCGGCTACAGAATGGGGAGCGATTTAATTTAAATTTAAATTGATGGTCACGGGACAAGTACCAAACACGAACAACGATCAAACGTGCATGCACAGCCATCGGGTTTGAGCAGTCAGCCGGGAGAATTGGGCTCGCTTCGCTCCCCAATAAATTGAGTTTGGGAGCGATTGCGAGAAAGACACGAGATAGAGGGGCAAGAGACAAGTGTTCCTTGAAGAAACTAGAAGGGGACTTCGAAGGAGAGGCTTCCCGAGAAAAGTGGATGACGTTCCGCCGTCGAGTCGGCTGTCACGGTCTGGCGGGAATCTTCGCAGCTTGAAGTTCCATCGGATCCACTGTTTTCGACGTCTGCCAATAGTGAATGACCTGGTGAACGACGGCCCTTAGTGTGGATAAAACTGTCTGAGTCGTGCGTAGGATTGGCGTAGATTGGCGTCGGGTCAAAGATCTCGTCACAGTTTTGTCACAGTTGATAAATGATGGATTGCTATCACCGTAATGGCCGAAGTTGAAAGTGTTGCGCTCTCGACCTGAAGGTCAACTCGAGGCTTGCGAATCAGACTTTACCATCTTCCTTCAATTTGAGTTCGTAACCCTTTCTCGTCCACATAAATTCCATGGTCAACTGATATGTTGAGGAATCCTTTTTTCCGTTCACATTCTCTGTTCACGCTACATCCTGGTTGTAAAACTGTGAGGGATTAGCTGGATCTAATTATCCCCTCCTCATCCAGCGTTGAATTGTGCCCATCTGCTTTTCCTATATAGATTCAGTGACTTACCGAAGTACTCAACCACCAGGTCGCACATGGTGCGCACGTTGGATCTGCGGTCAGCTGGTCCACTTTATTTTTGATTTTTCGTCCCGAATGCAGGCACAGAGCCAGTCAGCGCTGTTCTGTGAACATTGGACATTTCAGCTTAGACAGTATATGTCCTCTGGCGGATGAGGATGGAGTTCGCCGTGCCAATTATCGCACGATTCAATAATCTGTCTCAGGTGCGACTGCCAAAATGGTGCACATATAACGAACCCAGGGGAAAGCTTGGAACCGGTATTATGCACGCAATTTATTTCCTATATTCGAGCTTTCTGAACATAAACCTGCAACATCAAATGAACTTCATCAAGTAAGACCAGCGGAAGGCAATGGGAACTGTAGAATGTTGCTTGAACGTAATGTTCAAAGTTTTCCCAATATTCTCTATCACCGGTAGTCTGCAAGTCTCCGTCACCTATGAGGATTTCACCAAACCGGCTTCAACTGCACTAAGAATCGAGGACAGAGACCCACATATACTCGATAACACAACTACTACAAACTATACCCATTCACTGCATGTTCCCTCGGCCCCCTGGGGTTTAATATGCAGTACCTGACGAGGTTGGATTGGCTGCTGCACTGCGGCAGAACGGAAGGCAGCATGTTTCGATGGAACTTGGTGGGTCACTGCCGGGCGATCGTCAACCGGATTTGCCAGACCAACATACACCAATGTGAAAGTTGGTATTATGTTCTAGGAGACAAGTAAGCGATAGAAGTATGACCATCCATGGGAGAATAGGTTGGACTGACGAGCAGTTGTTGTCCAACGCCGAACGCAATGGTGCAAAGCTGCAAATCACCCAGCGAGAGAGAAATAACCAGGATTAGTGCCGCAATGCAATAGATTGCGCCAGACTCGAGTCTGGAAACCTGTCAGCGGGTAGACAATGCAATATGGGATCATACATGACTCTAATCGCCGTGTTGTAACGGCTGCCAAGTGTGCGATCAAGTCCGACATGCGATGCTGCACGCCGGATCCACATTATCCGACCAGCTGAGCGAGGCTTTCAGCCATTGAAGTCCTATAATTGAGAAAATTAACTTGCCGGTGAGAGCTGTGAGAACAGCATTTGTTGCAACGCCCAAGCCAAACATGATTCGTGCATCGCTAACTCCTGTGGACGTAGACCACAGGACCCACAAAACTAGATAGGAACAGGCCAGTTCTATCCACGCCGGTCTCGCAAATCGGAACAGCAACTCACTGAAGGTGGATAGCATTAAGAGCACAGGCATAATGACTATCTTCCTTTGAAATCCCCATATCACGTAGCAGCGATACACCTAAAGTCCATATCAACCCACAGAGATACTACGGCGTGGAGAAACTCAACAAAAAATGAATCTGTTGAGATACTGATGTGCTGAGTCCCCGTCGACCCATGGAAATGGGGTTCACCTACTTGTTCATCGCATACAGGACATTCTGTGCCATATTCAACATTTGGAGGGTCAACTTGGGGTCGCGTTGATTCAATACCAGCCCGTGAACAACTTGCTGGACCAAGCGACCTTCCACAATGGCCTCGGCGATAGTGACCGCCATCTGTGTGGTTCCCAAAACAGCCATAACACAACTCATGACTATGAGAAATTTCATTGCAGGTGTTTTCTTGCGTCGATACAAGGTGTAGATAGTGAGCAGGAAGAGGCTGATGAAGATGCCTGGAGCCCGTTTCAATGCGCGCCATGCACGAGGTAGAACATGACCAACCGTAAAAGAGGAACGACGCCTAGCTGCCGTGTATTAGTTGTAGTCCTCATATTTATGTTACGAACCCCCATTGCCCAGAATGACCCAGTCATGAGATTCCAGTCAAGATCAAATCGCTCAGAGTCTATGGTAGATTGCATCGCAGTCATTGAGGTGGGAGGAAGTGGAAGGATGAAAGCGCTCTGGAAGCGTCCAAAGATTGAATATGAGCAGCTGGGGTCTCCCAGCCTGAGGCTAAGATGTCGTTGTTGCTGAATGTCGAATGGGAGGTCAAATCAAAGGGGAGTCAAGCCGTAACAGACCGCATCGACCCTATTTATGGGGCCATTGTGGGGCAAGGCGGAATCTACACTTTGAACTGGGGGCAACGGCATCTTTTAGTAGCTGACATGGGAACAGACAGTTCCCACCCTTATCTCCTCCCACGTCGGTCTGGTGAAGGCAAGTATAATAGTGGCGTTTTTGATACGATGTCGTCTCGACAGCAAAATTATCCACATTCAATTTTTTCTGACAAAATTCGCCATATCTCCCGACCATTGGTCAGGTCGACTCGGGGTGTTCAAATATCGTCTCGTAGGGGTGGTTTACACTTAAAATCGACCTCGTGTAGTTTTCTTCGGTTATGGGTGCCCCTTGTCCACATTCAGCGTCCATATATCACTCGTTGAATGTGGATATTACTTTCCCATCGAAACGAGGGCGTTGTTTATCATTAGTTCACTGCGACCAACAGATGCCTCGCCCTTAGATCTTGAGGCGGTGAATATGCGGATGCTTTGTAAAGAATCGCAAAAAGATCGGTGGGTCGAAGTAGAAGCGCAAGTAGAGGCGGGAATGGCAACCACATTCTGTTCGGAGAAGGGTACTTAGTCTCGTACCAGATCCTCCTGACATCCCGATTTGGGAATGGTTACGTGGTTACAGTAGGGTTCCCAAATTGGGAGGTCAGCGGGGTCTGCAGTGTACGAGAGAAGAGCAAAAAACGAATAGGTTTTTACACACCGGGGATTTGCTTTTATTCAGATCAGAAACGCATACATGACGGCCAGGCATGCAATTCCAAAGAAGTATGATAGATGCAAGTTGCGAGGCACGTTCAATTCGATTCCTTCTGAGTCCGCGGGACTCCGCCGGGACGAAGATGACGCCACCGGTGGATATAGGAACAAAGACGCATACCTTGGGGCAAAGTTTGAATCAGTCGTTGCGCTGCCTCTCATGCACCAAAAAAAAGGTTTCGGTCAGTTAAATCAAAGACCTAGTCGTGGAAGGTGCGGAGCTGAAATATTTGCTTCTCTTTCTGGGATGCATGGTGCAACAAGCGAGGTACAAGCTTCATGTTGTTGGAGCATCTGTCGATGTAATACTGGCATTTGCGATAGCTGACAGTGCGATAGAACTGGAACTGCAAAGAAGGGCATCAGCTCAGGTGTTTTCGTGTGTAGAATACACGCCGGCAGAAATTTCTTAGGGATATTTGGCTGTCACTCGACGAAAGAGTCTGCATGGAGATGAATGACGCGTCTGACTGTACAAGGTGTACATGTATGTCAATAGATTTAGTGAAAATACTCTTCTGCGAGCAATCGTTTCGTACACAGCGCGTGAGATTGCCTTCTGCGCAACCATCTAAAATCCCAAGAAATTCAATGTAGAGTGCCAAGGGCTTCTGCAAACCAGGTTATCCTCCCGCGTTCAGTCTCCAGAAGGGATAAAAAAGGAAGTGTAGTGTCTGGACGTACATTTCTGGCCAAAAATTGAGTACATGCTTGAAGTTTGTCCGTCCTGGATACATTTTAGCTCTGAATCTCACAAGTTGGGAGGACGTACATCGGTGTTCACGCGCAGCGAGCAGCTGGCGCAGCGCATCTGTGTGCTCCCGCAACACGTTCGTGTCCTCCTGCACCGTGCGTGTTACTGAAAAAATCATTGTTAGCTAGGACATTCGACACAAAGGTAGAAGAATTATTCACGTCGCGCGACCTCCGTCTCGAGCGTAGCGATCTTGGTCTGTTGATCCGAGATGCAGACTCCAGCCCGGCTCAGCGAGGCGGCGTCCTGTGCGGCGATGTTGTTCACTGTGTGGGTTAGCCAATATATCGGGACAGGTTGTGGATGATGAAGACGCACCGCGCTCAATCTCTGACAGCAGCACCTGGGTCGTTTTCTCCAAACTACGGATCGTCGACTGCGCCGCGCGGAGCGCGATGCTGTGCTGCGTGCTGTGGTGTGTGGAATCCTGCGGGTCTGGAAGGGTAGCGTCAGCGTCATACGGGTGGTGAGAGAAAACGTTAGGTCAGGCGTACCGCGATTGCGGGTGGCATTGAGCTGGCCAGAATGTAACGGGTCCGCCACGGAGTTGCCCACTGGGCTAGATCAGTTAAGGGTCGTGGGGGTGTGATACGAGGGACATACGGTGCGCAATCTTTGTTTGCAGAGCGGCAATTTGAATCCTCGCTACGAATGAATGGTGGATCAGTGAAGTCTGAACGGCGATGACAGAGATATACGCACCCTCTGCAACTGCGGATTCTGCGCATATATTCCTGCTTCAGTATTGCGGGAAGTGGAGCGAAGAGTCACCTACGCGTATCCGTCTGGATCACCTCCTCCTCACCGAATGTCTCTCGCATGAAGTCCAGGAGCTGGAGCTGCGCGGACTGCGGCTTCTGCTTGAGTTCCGTGAGCGCCGTCTTTAAGACCTGGTTTTTACGCAGACCCTCCTCGACTGTGGCTTTCAAAGCGGCTTTCTCTGAATCGAGGCTGGCAATGATCGCCGCCCGCTCGTCGAGCGACGTTTTCAGATCCATCATGGTCGTCTGCTGTTCATCCAGTGACGATTCCAGGGCCGCTTTCTCCTTCTCCAAGTCGGCGATGGTCGCCGCCTGCTTGTCGAGCAACTTTTGCTGCGCCACGTTTTCCTCTCCCCCGCGCTTGATAATCCCCGCCTGCATGCGCAGCTGCTCGTCGAGCGATTTTTTCTGAGCCAAGATAGTCGCCTGCATGCGTCGTTCGTTATCAAGTGACATTTTCAGGGCCGCCTTATCCTCCTCCAAGCCGGAGATGATCGACGCCTGCTTGCACAGCTGCTCATTAAGCGAGTTCCCCTCCAAGTTGGAGATGGTCGCCGACTGCTGTTGCTGATGCTGGGAGTAGGACGCGTCCTGGTGACTCCGCAGCTGGTCGTCCCGGGACACGGTCAGTATGGATATCTCTGCGGGTGAACGCAAAAGTAGGCGTGCCTTTTTCCGTGCCTCCTTTGACGCTTCGTTCTCCTCATCCAATCGATGCTTCCTCGCGCTACTCTCGGACAAAACCTTGCAATCCCCATTCTGTGTCTGCAGCGTATGCGCAACCAGGATATTCGTAACGGTAGCCACGTCTTCGTTCCCGGCGAAGAGCTTGCTGGCACGCGCTTGGCTCCGCGCGTTGTTGACGCCCGAAAGTGAATGCCATGAAAATAACGCTTTGTTTACCCAGAGCACCCGTTCAGGGAAGAATGGGTGTTGGAGTAGCCCAGTTTCCCCAAACTGAAACCTACCATGGTCACTCGCGGGGCGCACGGCACTCCAGCGTGTCCAGGCGCCGTCCTCAAACAAGCCATCACTCGGAAGGTACGCGTAAAGCGCGTTTGCGGCAGGCGCGACGTACAGATCACCTAGGGAACCAAAGTCCACCGGCGGCGGGTCTGGGCCGGAGAAACAGAAGAAGGGGAATTGGAAGTTGTCGCTGAGACGGGCTGTGCTGCAAACAAAGGGATAGTTTTCTGGGAGTTTTTTGACGAGAAAGTGTGAGGCGACGCATGTTATCCCTGTCCTTTCTGGCGGACTTTGTGGCGGACGTGGGTATACGTAGGGTCGCAATTCTAATTTTGAGGAACCCTGAATCAAGCAAGTTATTCTGCAGCTGAGCGGCACTTGAGGCGTGAGACACACCGGTGATTCCTGAGATATGCGGACATCGTCTGCCAGGCCGTCACGGTCTTGACCTTCCGAGTTTTCGGAGCCTGAGGCTACGAGGCGGCTCCCGCGAATTCCTGACGCAACTTTTCGAGTCGGACCTGCGCTGATTCCGGCCACCTTGAAGGTCGGTCGACGAGAGCGTTCAAGTTCTAGAGACAGCGATGAACCATGAGTTTTGTTCTTGGAGCCTCTGGGCCTAAGACGCCTATCCCTCTCCATTTGCCGAAAAAAGGCAAGTACTGAGTGCAAAAGACTGAGCGTGACGTGATCCTTAGCGGGCCGGGAACTACCATTGCGACATTTTTTTATGACAGCGTTGCGCAATCGTTGAACACCATAGTGGCTAGGTATTTACGACGTATGAATAATCAAGGTCTCGAAGTGGCTTGATTTCGTTTTTGGCCCGATTTAAAGGCGCAGCAAAGTTGCTGAGGTGAGTACCGATTGAGGACCGAAATGAGCTATTTTTCCCGACCAAAGATCTCGCGGCTGCTAAGATTGGTATCATTGAGAGTTTCAGAGGGCCATCCATTTTGTTTCTCAAGAGGATTGGAGCTAATTTGAGGTCAATGGATTTATGCGCAGAAAAGTATGTACAGGTTCCCAATCGTACAGCGTAGTCCCCTCAAGAGGAAAGATTCAGATAAAAACCAGGCGCTAATAGGGTTCGCGAGTGTGGTCCGTGTTCCATTCAAGAGGACGGCACAATATTATCTTCAGTCTTATCTCCTCGCATTGTGAGAACGCTTAACACGTCCACAATGGCATTGGAATATTCAGTATTGCATACAACGGTAAAAAGTAGTGTGCGTCTGACCAAAAGTGGTTCCTCCAGCTCAGCACCAGCCTGCGAGATGCGCCAGCCCAGCGAAGCCTCGAGCGCAATGGCCACCCGTCGATGTACGCGCCGTACCAGCAGCGACTGCGCTCCTCCGCCTTCACAAACGAACCGGCACCATCTACAACGACCTCGTCATAGCACAGAAAGCAATCCTCAAAGCATCGCCCGGCATAACCCTGCTCCGAGTCTCGACACCACACCACAAGGACGGGAACCCGTCCCGCTGCGCCATGACCGGAAAGTCGAGCGCTGTAGCAGAACCCCAGGCAGGCCGACGCATCCTCTCCAGCTCCTCCATGCGTGTCAGCTCATTCGTCATCCCCTCTCCGAGCGCGCGGCCTGCACACACCCGCTCAAGCGCGACACGCCCAGACGAGCTGACCGCGACTCTCCGCCACTGATGCATCGATGGAGGCGCACTGCGCATTCCCGCAGCAGCACACCTCCAACGCGCGGACGATTTCAGCTCCGCTCCGCGCGCCGAATCCGTGTATGCAGAGCGCCGCACCCGCTCCACACCACGCTACACCAGCGACTGCGCTCCCGACATTCACAAACCCAAACGACACGGGCCCACCTACAATCCACAATGCATCACCCTGGCATAATCCTGCTCCCGAATCTCGACACCACATCGCAAGGACAGGAACCGTCCCGCTGCACCGTGGTGCAACGCTGTACAGAACTTCAAGCGGGCCGACCCATCCCCTCCATTCCCTCCATCCGCGTCGGCTTCTTCATCATTCCCCCCTCCGCGTCACTGCGCCCATGAGCGGCCTACACCCGGGCAAGCGCGAGGCGCTCCACACCTACACGAGTCGGCGACACAGCGCGACTCTCCCTCCACCCGCTGGTGTATCGATAGAGGCGACATGCGAGGGGACGACCGCATCCTGATAGCACACCTTCCCGCCCGCAAAATGAAACCTCTGCTCCGCGCACCGAACGGATGTATGCTAGGTGCTGCACCCGCTCCGTATCGCGCTACAGCAGTAACTACCCTCCTCTGCTTTCACAAACGAAGCTCTGCGACTCGCTACCTTGGTCCTACTCATAACGACCTCGTCGTAGCACGGAAGGGATCCACAATGCATCGCCCCGCTCTCGACACCACAGCACAAGGAATTAACCCATCCCACTGCAGTGGCACGGCCAGCGCCTCGGGCGGGCCGACGGCCCCTATGCGAGGAATGCTGGCCCATTCATCATTCCCCCGCGCGGCCTGCGGCGCGCCACACCCACACGAACCGACCGCGACACTGCGCGCGAGTCTCCACTCATTGGCGACGAGCGCATCCCGCATCGTGAGCACCATTACACCTCCGCGCTCCGCTCCGCGTGCCCAATGGACGTATGCCGGCTCCGCCCCCCACGATGCCCCCCACCTGGGTTTGCGTGTACGCGACGAAGCGCGATGGCAGCATCCCGCTCTCGATGAAGCCCGCAGCGCGTCTCTAACAACGCGGAACGGGTGCAAGGACGGTGACCTCCCAACACATCCCGCTTCTACACCCGCCACGCCCACGCCCACGTACACGACGGCACACCCAGCACCCGCTCCATCCCTGGGCCTGACACAGCTCGCGCCTCGTACCCCAAATAGCTGCGACGCCAGCTGCCCTCGCGGCCCCCGTCGCCCGCATCGACCTATCGCCGCCTTCCAGCTATACGACCCACCGCCGCCGCTCATCCTCTCACTGGTCAGGCATCGCTCACCAGCCTGCTCCCCCACCCAGCACCGAAAGACCTCCCGAAGTCGGGAAACAGAAAAAAGATACGGAGGACAGACGCACCTTGATCTGTGTACTCTCCTGATGTCCGCCGTCGTGCTTACTACGATACTGCGGACCTGCTGGCAAGGGAGAGTCAGTCAATGCGCTTGCGTATATGGAGGAGAAAGGAAAAGATGAGGCCCGTCAAAGGAGAAACAATGAGGGTCGAAAGCCCAAGCGGAATGTGGGCGCGTAGAGGGAGAGGTGGCTCCAGCGCGCCACACCCCGCAAGCTGCGGGCTCCCCAGCAAGGTAAGAGGACGATAACCACGCGTCACGCTCCCTCCCCCCTCCCCTCTCGCCGTCAGAGAGACCAGCGAGGGCAAGGGTAGGCTCGAGGTCCTGATATCGATGTAGCGCAGGTGGAAGAGGACGACCCACGTGCAACCCGATCCTGCTCCTCATTGTACGACTCCTAGACTCGGAAGAAGAAGGACAGGTATCCGTCCGAGGAAGCTCTCCCAGGCACGAGCAAGACGGGCTCGATCAGGCGCCAGCGGGAGGGAAGATCAGGACACGTCAAGAGCTGTAGGCCTGCCACCCGCCCTCTCTCACTGTCTCCTTCTCGCGCAAAACTTGCGGAGCCCATACCGCCCAAGGCCGAGGACACCACGACGAGCAGGAAAGCCACATCGCCGCAAGCACGGATGGACAATCCGGCTCCGTCTCTCATCTCCGCTCCGTCTCCCGTTTCCCTGCGATTAAAAACGTGCCGGGTCCGGGGGTGCGTGCGCGGGACAGCGCGGACCTGCGAGCGGCGAGTGAGTCTTCGATGAGGATGAATAAAGAGAACTAAGGAAGAGATAAGGCTTTTAAAGAAGAGGGTTCGGGGAGGAACAGCAGAGAAGCAACGAGTAAGGCAGCCGTAGGATGGTGGATAGCGTCGCGATGGAGAAAAAAGGACCCAACCAGAAAACACGGAAACCTTCTCGTTCCCGCACAGGCTCGTCCTCCCCATCTCCCTTAAAATAGAAATCCGATTAACACACACCTAATCCACTGTTGCTGATATAGTTCTCCACAGGCATCGGAGTCGTCTTGGAATGCGGGGATCGGTTGCCATCGTCGCCACCGTTATTCACAAGCATGCTCTGTTCTTGAAATTGTCGACCCCGCATTCACCCAATATCTTCCGATCCCGCATACGTTTGGGGAATGGTTATGGTGGGCGACGACAACGTCCTCCTTGACCTGTGGGCGCCTCACTAGAATCGCTTCTGCTGAGGTCTATGAAGGGGTCGCCAGCGAGTTGTCGTCCAAAGCTGTTGCATTGATCATGAATGGTGGGCGAAAGGAAAAGGCAAGTGGCCGATCACGATGCCGTCACGGCCATCACGACCATTGGTTTACTTTTCCCAGGGTATATTTCTTGCCGCACGCACGTCTTTTCTCTCTCGAGTTTCTCGCGATCGAGCTAGGAGGCTATCCTCGCAGCGCCTATCTTCGACATCTCCGGAGAAATTGAACGAATTTAAAAGATCTTGAACCTGTGAAACGAGGGAGGAACTTGAACTTTGACTTGGCTCTTCAAGTTCGGGATCCAGTATGTGAAATAGCTTGTTAAGATAGTTCAACTCTCGAACGGCAGCCTCAATGTTGCCCATGGTGTCGATCGTCGATGGATTATGCTCCTTTACCTCCAGGAATTCGAACTCCAACCCGGCCGAGGATATTGAATGCTCAGTCAAGTTCAAAGTGGGTGGAAGAAGGTCAGCCTGATGCTCAGAATAGCAATGATAAATCCGACTTTCCTCAAAACTATCTAACGGAATTGCTTGGTAGCATGAATCTGGTGCATACCTTGCTCTTCTGCAACGATGTTCGGAACAGAACGAACGGCCGCATGTATGGAGATTGTTTCAAACGAAAAATCACGTTCTGGCGCGGAATATTCAAGATGTTCGTTGATACGAAGGGTCTGAGATAGATTCAGTGACGAAATACACCTATGGGATCGAAATACACAGATTGGATGGGTGGACTCAACATTGGGTCCGCAGGAATCGACTCGGGGATGCGCGGTTGATGAACGACTCGGCTGGGATTGGGTGTGGCAGAAGTCCATAGACCGGGGAACAAACTGTCCTCGTCGAGAAGTTCCTGCAAAATAGATACACTATCAGCAATAGACGGGGGATTTGAACGCTTCCGTTGCGCTTCAGGTACTCGAAAGAGCATTGCAATAACACCTCACTCGATTAAAAATCGGAATCTGCGGCTAAAACGTCACCCGCCCGGTCTCATGTCTAAGGCTATCGCAAATCATCCATATGTTCGACGCGGCATTGCAGGACCACGTCTTGAGGCTTGAAGCCTTCTACCCGGCATCGACGCAATCTCGAGGGTCAGCACGGTCCCGTCTCCCGGCTTAATACTATTGAAGGCTACCGGATCCAATTTCTTACTCAGAAGTCCGATACAAGTACATTGCTGAAGTTGAAAAACTTAGCTGGTCCACTTCATTTTTGGTTTATTGTCCCGAATGAACAGTCAGCCCTGTTCTGTAAACATTGGAGATTTAATCTTAGACGTTGTATGTCCTCTGGCGGATGAGGATGGAGTTCGCCGTGCCAACAATTATCGCACGATTCAATAATCTGTCTCAGGTGCTACTGCCAAAATGGTGCACATATAACGAACCCAGCGGAAAGCTTGGAACCGGTATTATGCACGCAATTGATTTCCTATGTTCGAGCTTTCTGAATATAAACCTGCAACACCAAATGAACTTCACAAGTAAGACCAGCGGAAGGCAATGGGAGCTGTAGAATGTTGCTTGAACGTAATGTTCAAAGTTTTCCCAATATTCTCTATCACCGGTAATCTGCAAGTCTCCATCACCTATGAGGATTTCACAAACCGGCTTCAACTGCACCAAGAATCGAGGACAGAGACCTACATATACTCGATAACACAACCACTAAAAACTATACCCATTCACTGCATTTTCCCTCGGCCCCCTGGGGTTTAATATGCAGTACCTGACGAGGTTGGATTGGCTGCTGCACTGCGGCAGAACGGAAGGCAGCATGTTTCGATGGAATTTGGTGGGTCACAACTGGGCGATCGTCAACCGGATTTGCCAGACCAACATACACCAATGTGAAAGTTGGTATTATGTTCTAGGAGACGAGTAAGAAATAGAAATATGATTATCCATGGGAGAATAGGTTGGACTGACGAGCAGTTGTGGTCCAACGCCGAGCACAATGATACAGAGCTGCAAACCACCTAGCGAGAGAGAAATAACCAGGATTAGTCCCGCAATGCAATAGATTGCGCCAGAATCGAGTCTGGAAACCTGTCAGCGGGTAGACAAAGCAATATGGGATCATACATGACTCCAATGGCCGTGTCGTAACGGCTCCCAAGTGTGTGATCGAGACCAACATGCGATGCTGCACGTTGGATCCACATTATCCGACCAGCTGAGCGAGGCTTTCAGCCATTGAAGTCCTATAATTGAGAAAATTAACTTGCCGGTGAGAGTTGTGAGAACAGCATTTGTTGCAACGCCCAAGACAAACATAATCCGTACATCGCTAACTCCTGTGGACGTAGACCATAGGACCCACAAAACTAGATAGGAACAGGCCAGTTCTATCCACGCAGATCTAGCAAATCGGGAAAACAGCTCACTGAAGTTAGATATAATTAACAGCACAGGCACGATGACTATCTTCCTTTGAAATCCCCATATCACGTAGCAGCGATACACCTAAAGTTCATATCAGCGCGGATATATACTACGGCGTAGAGAGAACTCAACGAAAAATGAATCTGTTGCGATACTGATGGGTTGAGTCCCCGCGTCGACCCATGGAAATGGGGCTCACCTACTTGTTCATCGCATACAGGACATTCTGTACCATAGCCAACATTTGGCGGGTCAACTTGGGGTCGCGTTGATTCAAGACCTGCCCGTGAACAACTTGTTGGACCAAGCGACCTTCCACAATGGCCGCGGCGATAGTGACCGCCATCTGTGTAGTTCCCAAAACAGCCATAACACAACTCATGACTATGAGAAATTTTATTGCAGACGTTTTCTTGCGTCGAGACAAGGTGTAGATAGTGAGCAGGAAAAGGCTGATGAAGATGCCTGGAGCCCGTTTAAATGCGCACCATACACTAGGTATAACATGACGAACCGTAAAGGAGGAACGACGCCTAGCCACCGATTATTAGTTGTAATCCTCATATTTTTATTACGAACCCCCATTGCCCAGAATGACCCAATCATGCGATTCCAGTCCGAATCGAATCGTTCAGAGTGTACGGGAGACTGCATCGCAGTCGTTGCGGTGGGGGGAAGCGGTGAATGCTCTGAAGGCGTCCAAAGATGAATATGAGCAGTTGAGATCACCAGCTAGGATGTCCTTGTTGCTTGAACCGAATGGGAGGTGAAATCAACGGGGAGTGAAGCGCGACAGACCGCATCGACCGTATTTATGGATTCATTTTGTGGGGCAAGGCGAAATCTGCACTTTGAATTGGAGGCAGCGGCATCTTTTTCAGTAGCTGACATGGGAACAGAGAGTTCCCGCCCCAATCTCCTCCGACGCTAGTCTGGTGAGGGGAAAATATAATATAGATCGTCCCGACATACCACTATCCACATCCAATCTGCTGTATGTATCTTCGTTGAATATGTAGATCACTTTACTGATTGAAACGAGGGCGATTATCAATAGTTAGTGTATAGCGACCAACAAATGCCTTACCCTTCGAATATGAGGATGTTTTGCGAGGAATGGCGAAAAGATTGTCATAGGAGCGGTGGGTCGAGGTAGAACAACTACAATCTGTTCGGAGAAGTAGAAGCTTGGTGCCAGACAGGAACAGTTAGTCACCGTGGTTACACCGCAGGGCCCACCCCTGATGAAAGGAGAGAAGAGCAAAAAAAGAATGATGAAAGAAGCGTAAGGTTTTACACACCGGGGAGTTCGTTTTCATTCAGAAACGCATACGTATTATAATCACCAATTCAAAGTAGAAGACTATCATAGATGCAAGTTGCGAGGCACATTCAATTCGACTCCCTGAGTCCGCGGGATTCCGCCGGTACGAAGATGACGCCACCGGCGGATTTAGGAACAAAAAGCCGCATACATTGGGGCAAAGTTTGAATCGGTCGTTGCACTGCCTGTCATGCACCAAAAAAAGGATGCTTCCGTCACCTAAACCAAAGACCTAGTCGTGGAAGGTGCGGAGTTGAAATATTGAGTCACCGTGAGTGCTTGTTCTGGTGCTTCTCTTTCTCTTTCTGTAACAAGCGAGGTATGAGCTTCATTTTGTCGGAGCACCTGTCTAAGAGAGAGTACATATGCATGGTATTTTGTGATAGCTGACAGCGCGAATCGCGGTTACGGCTCACCGTATACGGCCGAGCCCTTACCGTCCCCGTCCCGTATAAGATGGTCTCCCAACGCTTGACGGTACGGGTCCGTAACCGTATTTACGGCCCGTGTCTCCGTAATTTTACGGCACGGCTGCAAGCCCTAAGCGCGATAAAACTGGAACTGCTGCCTGCAAAGAAGGGCATCAGCTCATTTGTTTTCGTGTGTAGAATACACGCCGGCAGAAATTTCCGAGCTCGACGAAAGAGTCTACACATCTCGATGAATGACGCGATAGGCTGTCTGAGTGTACACGGTGTACATGTATGCCGCTAAATTTAGAGCAAATACTCTCCTGCAAGCAATCATTCCGTAACAGCGCGTGAGCTCGTCTTCTGCGCAACCATCCAAAATCCCAAGAAATTCGATGCAGTGTCAAGAACTTCTGCAAACCAGGTTATCCCCCCGTGTTCAGTCTCCGGAAAGGGGGGAAAAGAAGTGTAGTATCTGGAAGTACATTTCTGGTTGAAAATTATGTACATGCTTGAAGTTTGTCCGTCCTGGATGCATTTTAGCTCTGATTCTCAAAGGGTGGGAGGACGTACATCTGTGTTCACGCGCAGCGAGTAGCCGCCGCAGCGCATCTGTGTGTTCCTGCAACACATCCGTATCCTCCTGCACCGTACGTGTTACTGAAAAAATGATTGTTAGCTAGGAAATTCGACACAAAGGTAGAAGAATCGCTCACGTCGCGCGACCTCCGCCTCGAGCGTAGTGATCTTGGCCTGCTGATCCGAGATGCAGACTCCAGCCCGGCTCAGCGAGGCAGCGTCCTGTGCGGCGATGTTGTTCACTTGTGGGTTAGTCAATATATCGGGACAGGTTTTGGATGATGAAGACACACTGCGCTCAATCTCGGACAGCAGAACCTGGGTCGCTTCCTCCAAACCACGGATCGTCGCCTGCGCCGCGCGGAGTGCGACGCTGTGCTGCGCACTGTGGTGTGCGGAATCCTGCGGTTCTGGAAGTGCAGCGTCAGCGTCAGCCTGGCGGTGAGAGAAAGGTTAGCTCAGGCGCACCGCGATTGCGGGCGGCTTTGAGTTGGCCCGAATCTAACGGGTTCGCCACCGAGTTATCGACTGGGGTGGATCAGTAAGGACCGTGAGGGTATGATACGAGGGACATACGGCGCGCAATCTTCGTTTGCAAGGCGGCAAATTGTATCCTCGCTACGAATGAATGGTGGATCAGTGAAGTCTGAACGGCGATGGCAGAGATGTACGCACCCTCTGCAACGGCGGATTCTGCCCAGAATACTGCTTCAACATTGCGGGAAGTGGAGCGAAGAGTCACATACGCGTGTTGCCCGTCTGGATCACCTCCTCCTCACCGAAGGTCTCTCGCATGAAGTCCAGGAGCTGGAGCTGCGCGGACTGCGGCTTCTGCTTGAGTTCCGTGAGCGCCGTCTTCAAGACCTGGTTTTTACGTAGACCCTCCTCGACTGTGGCTTTCAAAGCGGCTTTCTCTGAATCGAGGCTGGCGATAATCACCGCCCGCTCGTCCAGCGACGTTTGCAAGTCCATCATGGCCGTCTGCTGTTCAGCCAGTGACGATTTCAGGGCCGCGTTCTCCTTCTCCAAGCCGGCAATGGTCGCTGCCCGCTTGTTGAGCGCCTTTTGCTGCACCATGTTTTCTTCCCCCCCGCGCTTGATAACCCCCGCCTGCATGCGCAGCTGCTCGTCAAGCGATTTACTCTGAGCCAAGATGGTGGTCTGCATACGTCGCTCGTTATCAAGCGACATTTTCAGGGCCGCCTTGTCCTCCTCCAAGCCGGAGATGATCGCCGCCTGCTTGCGCAGCTGCTCATGAAGCGAAGTATTCACGGTCGCGCTCCCTTCCAAGTCATCGATGGTCGTCGGCTGCTGTTGCCGGTGCGTTGCGGTGTTCGGCCTGTTCAGATGCTGCGAGTGGGACGCGTCCTGGTGACTCCGCAGCTGGTCGTCCCGGGACACGGTCAGTGTGGATATCTCTGAGGGTGAACACGAAAGTAGACGTGCCTTCTTCCGTGCCTCCTTTGACGCTTCGTTCTCCTCGTCCAATCGACGCTTCCTCGCGCTACTCTCGGACAAAACCTTGTAATCCCCATTCTGTATCTGCAGCGTATGCGCAACTATGATCTTCGTAACAGCAGCCACGTCCTCGTTCTCGGGGAAGAGCTTTCTAGCACGCGTCTTGGCCCGTATGGTATTAACGCTCCCCAGTGTGTACCACCAAATTACTCCTTCGCTCACCCAGAGTATCCGTTCTGGGATGAATGGGTGTTGGAGCAGTCCAGTTTCCCCTGGCTTAAACCAGCGATTGTCAGATTCGGGGCACACGGCACTCCAGCGTGTCCATGCGCCGTCCTCGAACAAGCCATCACTCGGAAGGTACGCGTATAGCGCGTTTGCAGCAGGCGCGACGTACACATCACCTAAGGAACCAATGTCCGCCGGCGGCGGGTCTGGGCCGGAGAAGCAGAAAAAGGGGAATCTGAACTTGCCGAAGCTGGTCGTAGCGCAAGAAAATGGATAGTTTTCGGGGACTTTTTCGACGAGAAAGTATGAGGCGGCGCATGTTATCCCTATCCTTTCTGGCGGAGGAAGGTAGGGTCGGAATTCTAATTCTGAGGAGCCCTGAATCGAGTTATTCTGCACCTGATTAGTTCAAGAGGCGTGTGCAGAAAGTCTTAGACACACCATGTCCACAATCGGACGTGCGCTGACTCTCGGACGGCCTGTATATATGGGACGAGGCTTTTTGTTCTTTTTGTTCTTGGAGCCCTTGGGTCTGCCGCGCCCACGCGGCGTCTCCATCGAGTTACTTGAGAGTTTGAGCTTGAGCTGGTGCTGGTGCTGGTTGTCCAGCTGTCTACGGCCCGGCCCGGGGAACGATTCCCATACTTAACTGCGATATCTTTCATGACAGCGTGGCGCAATCGTTGTACACCATATTGGCCTTGGCTCTGGCAGGTATTTGCGACGCATGAATATCAAGACTCCGAAGTGGCTAAATTTTTTTTTTTGGCCGGATGAAGGCGCAGTAAAGTTGCCGAAGTAAGTACCAAAATACGCTATTTTTCTTGATTTCCCGACCTCACTAAGATTGTTAACCCCAGGCGGGACCGACCCACCCCCTCTCGCTCCTCTATGCGAGGAATGTCATTCATCATCCCCCCTCCGCGTCACTGCGCCCATGAGCGGCCTACCCGCGCAAGCGCAAGACACGCCACACCTACACGAGTCGACTGCGACTCTCCAAGCACACCTGCACCGCGCGCACGATCGCAGCCCCTCAACGGATGTATGCCAAGCGCTGCACCCGCTTCGCACCGCACTACTGCACTGCTCCATCTTCACAATCGAAGCGGTCCTCGACGTAGCATGGAAAGCAATCCACAATACAGCGCCCGGGCATGATCCTGCTCTCGACACCACACCACAAGGATAAGAACCCCGTCTTGTACCGTGACCGAAGCGTCCAGCTCTGTAGCAGGACCTCAGGCGGGCCGACTCCCATCTCTGGAGATGGCTCCGCGTTACTGCCCTCGCGCGGCCTTCATACACCCACCGGTCAAGCGCGCGGCGCGCCATCCACATGAGCCGACCGCGACACTGCGCGCGAGTCTCCACCCGCTGGTGCATCGCTAGAGGCGACATGCGCATCCCGACATCACACCTGCACCGCACCGCGCGCACGATTACACCTCCGCGCTCCGCTCCGCGAGCCCAATGGACGTAGGCCGGCGCTGCACCCGCTCCGCCCCGCACCGCGCGATGCTCCCGATCTGCATTTGTACACGATGAAGTGCGATGACAGCATTCCGCCGTCCCCTTCACTTAGCTCCCGCTCAGCACGGCTCTATCAACGAGGCAGGAGTGCAAGGGACCCTTCCCCATCCACGCGTCCCCGCAACGCATCCTGCTTAGAGCTTCCACGCCCCTGCCCCGCTCACGTACACGACACGACATCCAGCACTTGCTCCTCCCAGCAGCCGGAATGAGTCTCGCCGTCTGCGTCCAGCTACAGCTGGCGTCTCTCCTGGCTGCGATGCAGGCTGTCCTCGCAACCCCATCGCCCGCATGGTCCTGCCATGCGTACGATCGCCGACCCCCGCGTGTCGTGCATTCACGCCTCTTCTGCAGCTCACCGCTGCCGCGCATCGTCTTTATCCTCGATCCCCCTGCTTGTCGCTCCTCCTACCCTCCACCGAAAGACCTCCCCGAGTCGGGGAAAGGGAAGGAGATCAAGCATACAAGATGGACGCACCTTAGCTACATAGACGCGGAGTCTCCTGACGTCCTCGACGCGACAACCGGCTACGGACCTGCTCGCAAGGGAGTCAGTCAGCGTGCGCTTGCGTACATAATGAGAAGGAAAAGATGAGGCCCGTCAAAGGAGAAAAAATGAGAGTCGAAGGCCCAAGCGGAAGGGAGGACAGGCTCTGAGAGCAGCGGAGTGTGCGCCGTAGAGGGAGGTGGCTCTAGCATACACGCCGCAAGCTGCGGGCTCCCCAGCAAGGTAAGAGGATAACCACCCGCCGCGCTCCCTCCCCCATCCCCTCTCGCCGTCAGTGAGACCAGCGAGGGCAAGGGTAGGCTCGAGGTCCTGATATCGATGTAGCGCAGGTGAAAGAGGACGACCCACGTGCAGCTCGATCCTGCTCCTCATTGTACGACTCCCAGACTCGGAAGAGGAAGGACAGGCATCCGTCCGAGGAAGCTCTGCCGAGCGCGCAAGACGGCCCAATCCAGCACGAACGGGACCACAGATCAGGGCACGTCAAGAACAGTAGGCCTCCACCCGCTACCCGCCCTCTCTCACTGTCTCCCTCTCGCGCAAAACTCGCGGAGCCCGTACCGCCTAAGGGCCGACGACACCACGACGAGCAGGAAAGCTAGCCCGCCGCAAGCACGGATGCACAATCCGGCTCCCTCTCATGTCTCCCACTCTCCGTTCCATCTCTTGTCTTGTCTCCGCTCCGTCTCCCAATTCCCTGAGCCACGACGTACAAATGAAATAAACGCACCTTCCGAGGTATTGTTCAGGTGTGCGGGCATACGCGCGAGAGAGCTGGGGCCTGCGAGCGACGAGTGAGTACTTGGGTCAGGATGAAAGACATGAGACAACGAGAGAAAAATAATGCGAGAGAAGGCGCGGGGAAGAATAGCAGAGAAATAGGGAGTGAAACAGCCTGGGAAACCTCTCCTGCACAAGCTCGTCCTCCCCATCTCTCATAATACAAAAAAAAACTAACACATACCTAATCCACTGTTGCAGATATCGCTCTCCATAGGCATCAAGGTCGTCTTATTCACAGGCACGCTCTGTTCTTGTCGTGCCTGCTCTAACTCCATACCCATTCACCCTAACATCTTCCGAGGGGAACAGTGGGCGACGACGACGCCCTCCTCCTCCGACATCTTCCTAGAATCGCTTCTTCTAAAGTCTATGAAGGGTCGCCGGCGAGTTGTCGTCCAAGCTGCATTGGATCATGGTGGTTTAAAGAAAAAGGCAAGTAGCCGATCACGATGCCGTCACGGCCATCACGGCCATCTGTTTACTTTTTCCAGGGTATATTTCTTGCCGCAAGCACGTCTTTTATCTCTCGAGTTTGCTTTCTCGCGATCGAGCTCGGAGCTATGAGCTGGTCTCTCTCTTTCAGGCTGTTTTTGCTTTCAATAAGTCAATTAATTGCCTAACCCTGCCGCAATTTGGCGGAATTTGGGTGGAACAGTGTTGGCCCTTAAGGCCTTAACAGCAGTTTTGAAACTCCCTAAGGGTTACTAAGGCCTAAGGCTTAGGATAAGGCATCCGTTTAAGGCCTTAGGTTCAGTTTTTCCCACGCTACCCATCTGTCGAAATTTCGCGTTCTGGGATGCCGTGTGGGCAAGATATAGCGCACTAAGGGCCCCACTGGTTCACCGCTCTTCGGTGGTGGTTGAAATGCTGCTTAATACAGCCTGTACAGTGGGCTTTGCAGTGTTGTTTCAGTGGATGTTATCCTGGATCTCTGGTTGAACCCCGGTGAGAATATTTCAGCCTGAGGGGGTTCGAAGTCCAGTCAGTGGAAGCCACGGGCAGAAGCGGAGAGAAAAATCTGCAAGGACTCGCCGCCAACTTGCTGCAGTACGGAAAAAGTCGGCCTGGGCCCTAAGGCCTCTAAGGTCTGGAAGAAATTTCTCTGGAGCTCTAAGGCTTACTCTAAGGCCTTCCTAAGCCTTAAGCCGGTTAAGGCCTTAGGCCTTAGGGCCGACACTGGGGTGGAATGTAGTATCTGTCACATTGGCAGTACAACAATGCGCAGGTACGAGCACTTTTTGTTGTAGTGTCTGTTTATAAGAGACTACACATTGGCCACTATCTGAGTCTTCAATGCACACAGCATCGTCACACCAATCCAAATCCCGGGCAGGATGGAGGGACACCCGGTCGCACATGGTGTACATCTGTCCAGCTTACAGGCTTTCCTAGATAGCTATGAAGACCCAATTTTGTTCTTCTGTAATTTCCTCCTGTTTCCTGTCTCTTTTCACACTCCCTCAGAAATAACTGGATTACGAGCCTCACGGGTCCAACTTCAAATGATCTCTCATTAAAGTTATATTATATATCGATTATGTATGCTCTGCAATAAGGCAGAAGGCCGGTCGGGAAGTTCTGAATTCCATTCTTATAAATTCAACCACGGCCCGCACACACTCAACCACGCAGTCACAAACAGTGCGGACCACCGTGGCTTCATATTTAATTGTGAGATGCCCCTGTTGAATCTGTACGTATCAATGTTCTACTGCCTCATTGAGTTTGTCATGAGTTCCCACGGTTTAAAAATATGTTTTGCCCGCAATCAATGATAGCGCACTTAAATATACTGCCCAAAGAGGCGGGATAACTCAGTATGCAATCTAATTACAATATTTTCACATAAACAGGAAGTTTGACCAATATTGTCCTTGCGATAAAGGATAATACAAAACCATCATTCATGCCCATCATTCATGCGGATCATCTCATACACATTCTACGTCTTTCCCCTCAATCAACGGTGGCTCAATATCGGGCATTTCACGAGGTTGGCACGGCTGCACTACTGCCGAGCGGGAGGAAGCATGGTGGGTGGAACTTGGCAGATATGTTCCTTGTAATATGCATTGTTTAAGCCAAAGTACACCAGTGTGAACGTAGGTATTATGTTCTGGAGGATAGTTAAGCTATGTCAAACGAGAAGTGCGTGGACTGACGATCATCTGCTGCGCAATACTAAGCCCGATAACGAATATTTCCTCATCATATCACGAGACAGTCACTGCGTTCCGACCCTCTCTAGACTCAGCTGTGGCTAGACAACCTACACAAAGCTACACAGAGGCTAGACAGATGTCTCTGTTTAGGTCACTAGACATGGTCAGTCTAGCTGTGTTCGGGTCAGTTTAGGTCTATCTGGGTCAGTGTGGGTCAGGCAGCCTGATTTTTAGTGAAATGGAACTTTGTAATGAAATGTCAATGGTCAGGCACCCGCAAAGACCTAGAATGAGCCCCACTTATCTAGACAGACCTGTGTTTGGGACCCACACAGAAGCTAGCCAGAGGCTAGACAGAGGCTAGACAGAGGCTAGACAAAGCCAGACAAAATCCCTGTCTAGTGGGCTAAAAAGGGCCTGTCTAGGGGCTACGCTCACCTAGAAATAGTGAAGCCAGATGAAGACAGATGAAGACAGACCTGCACAAAGGTGAGTCTAGAGAGGGTCGGAACGCAGTGAGTAATGACCAGGAATATTGCCGTAATGCAATATATTGCGCCAGACTCGAGTCTGGAAATACGTGTCGGGGGATACTAGACCGTACAATATAAGATCTCATACATGATTCCAATGGCCATGTTGTAACGACTACGGAGTGTGCGGTCAAGACCAACATGCGATGCTGCACGCTGGATCCATAATATCCGCCCAGCTGAACGAGTCTTTCAGCATTGAATGTTGACAACTGAGTGTACTGACTTGCCAGTGAGAAAGATGAGAACTAGATTTGTTGCAGCAGCCAGGCTGAGTGTGATCTGTACATCGCTAATGCTGAGTGGTGCGGACCCCACGATCCCCGCAGCTACCCAAAAAACCGGCCAGTGCTATCCAGTGGTGGTTTAAAATTGGGAAAGAAACTCATCGAAGGTAGATAGCATGAGCAGCACAGGCACGATGACTATCTTCCTGCGGAATCCCCATATCACATAGCAGGGATACAACTAAGGCCCGTATCAATACACATTCACACAACAAATGATTCAGAAAACTCAACGAAAAGAGAATCTGTTACGAAACTGGGGTTGGACTGAGTCCCAATTCCAAACGTAGATGGGATTCACCCACTTGTTTATGAAGACTATGGACTTCCTTGTCACGCTGGCCACGAACTCTGAAAATCTGGATAATGACTCGTGCTCATTCAAAACTTGTGTCTGAACGGACTGGGCGATAGTGACTGCCATCTGCACCGTTCCCAAAACAGCCATAATACAACTGATGACCATCAGAAGTTTTATGCCAGGGGATTTTCGGCGACGGAAGAGGTGGATGGTGAGCAAAAAGAGGGAGATGTAAATGCCTCTGACCTGGTCAATTGCGAGCCACGGTCGAGGCTGGACACGACTCACCGTAGAGCAAGAGAGAAACCTAGCCGCTTATCAGAATCGACAACCTTCAAATTTATGGTAATCACCCCCATTCCCAACAAAAGTTGGATCATGTAATCCCAGCCACCGTTGAATCGCTGAGAGTCTACAGTTCATTGCATCGTAGTTCTTGGGCGAGGCGAGAGGTGTGACGACGCCAGACAGCTGCCAGTGCTTCAAAAGTACCCAAAGATGTGATGCATCACAACTCGTAGCTACAGATCCCAGGAATCCCGTTTACAACTTCTGGGAAGATAAAAATAAAAGTCGGTGACGAGATCCGAGCAAAGCAGCACTGTGGAAATAGTGAGCCCTCCTTTGGTCAACACAGTGGCCAGGTTCTTGTATGTTGGTGCACGGGTTTCGTCCCAAAATAATAATATAATTACCTATAAGCTGAGTCTGGATAATTTTTGCATACCTCCTTATCATTAGTTCATTCAAACCGAGCCGCAAAATGATCTCCAAGTTCTACCGCCCGTTGATAGATGTGCCGAAGCAGATCGATGGATGTTGCTAAAAATTCGGTCACCAACCGCTGCTCCGGGATGGAGAGTTCAAACAAGGATTCTGCTCGGAGAAAAACCAAACAAGGAAAAATGGATGATATAAATCCTGCCCGGAGCCAACACCAGATTTGCTCAAGAAATTCGCAGAATCAATCTCAATCGAGGCCAGTGTGAGATAGTCAACCGCGTACCTGCCCCACAAGGTCAAAAATTCCCTAATTTCAGTTCACCTGAACAAGCCGAAATAGGTTTGCGAAGAGCTTCGGTTAACTGGCATCGACCTTAAGGTTCATCGGGGGGAATGGAGAAGACAGAAACCGCCGCACAGAGTCGAAACGCAAGCGAAGGCGAGTCAGAGCCCCACCAGGCGGGCTATGAAGGAAAGCTCTGCGAACCATTGCCCGTAATTTGCAGGACAGATGTTACATTTACACAAGACATGCCGCCGCTTCGCTCTGGCCCCAATGCCGGGTCGTAACATCAGTAAAACTGCAATTTCGTCTTTGGCATCTTTGACGTCTTTGCCAAGACGTGAAAGACGCGAGAGATGGATTTTTGGCCAAGATGTCACGTCTTTCCAAAGTAGATTCACTTTTCTCAGGAAAGACTCGCGTCTTGGGAAAGATGCCCAAGACGACCAGAATCTTTAACAAAGAACTACCTAAAGATGTTTGATAACTCGCAAAGCTTCGCAAAGATACATTTAAAGACAATAATATTGAAGCATATAAATAATACACTGAATGTACGGGGAAGCATGGGGTACAACCAGGATCGAGAACTGAGGTTATATCCATCCCAGACTACGAAATCGGAAAAGCGAAAATACTGCGGCGGAATCATTGTTAGTGTTGTCATCGTAAACAGAACTATGTACGCACCCTTGAAACAGTAACACTGCGCCAATCGTTCGAAGTTGAGACGGGGGCACGTTCTACGCAAAAGAGCAAGACAAGTCAGCGTGAGAATGGGATTATACAGATACGCACTTTGTGCCACAGTCAGTGTCGTTGGGACATCAGAGAATACGAGTTTGGCTACTTGAGGATTTCTGGTAGCACTGATGGGGAGCCTGAGGTATAGCATTGCACAACGCACGTTGACAGGATACAGTAGTGGCTTGAAGCTGGAAGGCTTGGCCTTGAATGGTTTTGTCATTGAAACTTGTTCTAAAGAGACCTTGAAAGGCTTTTGAGCTTGAGGGGTCTTCAAACTTGAAGGTTTGAGCTTGGAGATCTTCAGGTTCACCTTGGAGCAGCCGACACTGAGCAGTCAGCCCGATTGACAGGCATGTTGTCCCGATGTCATCCAAGAGCTGGGAACCATCAAACGAGACACCAGAAAGTGGTATGGGCCCGGTGGCCAAGAGCAGGGAGAGCAGGGCGTGATATGTACAGGGGGAGAGCGGGGATGGATGAGGGCAAGATGAGGGACAGGACAAGGTGCGAGTGATCGTTGATCAACATCCATCAAACAATCACATGGTTACGCACGGGCCAGCGGAGTTTGAATGACTTGGCAGATTCGTCGCATCTTGATTTTGCCTTGATTTTGCCCTTGAAGCCGCTGCCACGCCGTTGGATCTTTTCTTGCGCGGTAGACGGTTGCAGTAGGTCCGAAAATGTTCATCATACGCTTTCAGGCCTCTTCCACTTGACAGATGCCCAATCAACACCTCCCTTCTCTGCCCACTTCTCCTTGCATACGTTCAAATCCTTGAGTACAGGCTAGAGGTTCAATTACGTCTAGTATGAAACAACAATTTTGCATCCTTACATGGTACAAGTTTCAAAAAAAATCCCGGCTGAGTGGTCAAGATCTAAGATGAGGAGTAAAAGACACAAGACGTCCAAAGACGCATTTTTCAAGACACAAGATGCCTTTCCAAAGACAAAGATGCTGAAAGATGGCGGCCAAAGATGTAAGATGTCAAAGACGAAATTGCAGTTTTACTGATGTACACTCTTTACCATCTGAATGAGTGTGTTGCCCAGAAGCTCGTCTTTGGGATCGATTCACTTCTAAGGGTTGTTCCTCCTCTGTGGCCACTGCCAGCATTTAGTTGGCACGAACATTTCGTGGCGTGCGACCGGATTGAACGTAACTTACATAGGCCAACCTCACTGGCATCCACTGCGTGGCTCGTGCGGGTCGATGGTCCTACACTTAGATGGTCATCGTACGTGTTGAAGATCTGGGTCAGATGCCCCGATATTTGGTTCACATCTCCAGAGATATCATTAAAGTTACCGCCGGAGACGGTACCGTTGACAGTAAAGTGCATAATAAGGAGAAAGGGAAAGAAGCCGGCGGGCGCTTCATTTGCTTGTGCGTGGTTTGACGGGGAGGCGCCTATCAAATCCTCGTATATTCTCCCGGGCTACACTCTCCTCCTAACTCCTCCTCGCACGGCTCAGCGCTACAGTCGCATCCCACGGAGCAATGCTGATCTTAGCGCCGGTTTCGTTTCCTTTTCGCATCGTCGCATGGGGCCTCAATTCTTATTACCCGTGGCGTGGCTTACTCCGTGGACGAGTTTTACGGGCAAGGTCTACTCACCTTTGCAAGACGTGTGCCTCATCTGAATCGTGGGCATCTCGTGGCCACCTCATGTGCTCTTGAGGCTGCCCTGCGTAGCCGCTGTACGCTCCTGCTGTTTGGCGTAGGCTCGGACACCACCTACTTGCCCGCAGCGGTAGCAAGGACGGACTCTGCATGTACTCCCGTTTACACCTGTCGAGGCACTAATGGCGTTCCCGCGTGTCCCTTGGTCGGGTACCCCATGTGCATGTCCACCCAAGCAGGCCCAGGATCTCATTGTGTACGCCTTCTATATCTTGCCCCCTATTTTATTCCTCATCACCCACACTACGTTCGCAGCGGGCATCATGGACGGCTCATGGCTGCGCCCGTGGAGTCCTGTTTTTACCCTTCTATTCCGTTCTCCGGCGGTAGACGGGTCTTCCGTTATGTTTTCTGCTTTTCATTTGTCCGGCGCGTCTCCCTATGTCCTTGTGAGTCACCCTTGAATGTCTGGAAGCAGGGCTGCCAGTGGGGCCCGGAGTGTGAGGATGGATCTAGGGAAGAGCGAAGCCAGCTGTTACTTCGCCGCCTTTCTACCGGGATACGATCGACAGTCTCCTTTGCTAACCCTCCTTCCCTTCGCCTCGCGCTGTCGGTCCCTCGTGGTCCCTATTTATGGCTCCCTCCTTTCCGCTGGTCCCCGGCCGCGCAGACGACAACGAGACATGCTTTATCAAATGGACCTTTGGGTCAAAATGTACTTCAGCATCCTTCTCTCCACCCTTTGTCGTGTCTAGTTTGCCTACCAGTGCCCTCCGTCGGCATACGACTCCCAGGATCAGTTTCATATCATACTTCCCTCCTCCCCCCGCCTGTCGATACCCCAGATGTCTCATCATCCTACATTCTGTAGCCAGAAAGGCTTCCTCCTTGTTCTGCCGACGTCCATTTTGCATTTGTATTATTTGTATTATTTGACTTTCGTCGCTCTTATGTAGTCGCTCTAGGAAAATATAGTACCTTTTCGTTCATGAGACGCATCGTCTCCGTCGTTTTGAGAGCTCTACGAAGACCTTTGAGAAATAAAAATCGCCGGAAGAAAATGGCGTGTGAAGTTTGGATTTCCTAAAATGGACATTGCCTCTTTGCTCTCCTCTCCTTCGCGCTCAGACCGATCTGCAACTGGGACATGTCTTTATGGATATCTGAACTGTCTGGGCCATCTCTTGGGCGACGACTGGCTCGCTGTCTCTCCTTTCTCAAGTCTGAGACAAAATTTCTAGAAGAATGAAGCTTCCGCTCTGAAACATTTACATCCGCGTCGCGAAAAGATAGAAAGAAAGATGGGTGAAGACGAGAAGGGACAGTGATTTCTCTTCACTACTCTCATCTACCGAAATGCCCTCGCTCCCCTCGTCCTCGCCCTCTGCCCCCTCGTTCTCGCTCTCGCCCTCCGGGGTCGTCGCTTTGGTTGTTGTCGTGGTTTTGGCGCTCGGGGGATGCGCGATGCACGTCGTTGTGGTTCCCTTCATAAGGAGGAAGATTAAGGAGAGGCGGGTGCTTGTCGCGGACGCCGAGGTATGTACCCTTACCCTCTTCTCCATGATACACTTCTGATATCGCATCTACAGGAAGCGCCCGGCACTCCCATCCCCACCGCCCAGTCCTTTATCAGCATTGTACGTCTTACACCCCTATATCTCCTTTATGTATTTGACCATATCCACTGTAGAGTACGCAGTCGATTGCCGCGGCTGTTCTCGTCGCTGCTCGCGCCAACATGACTGTCGTACGTGAAACCCTATCTCACTCGCGACTTGTCTGACTTTTTCCTTGTCTCAGACCCTCGAGGCGAGCATGCGACCGAAAGTCCCCACGGTATGCGTTGCGAAGGTACTTGCGGTATGTCTTGATTTCCTTCCGGTCCTCAGACATGTCTAACCCATCATTTAGAACGTCGCGCCCCGCTGCCACCTTAAGCGACTCGAGGAGTACGAGGTGTCTGCGCGTTTCCACACCCGTCGCCGCCACGCCCTTCGTGGCCCATCGCCCCTTCGTACCGTCATTTGCGCCCACGACCTCAAGAAGACCGTTGCTGCCGCCGCGCTCGTCGCGGCTCGCTCTAAGCTCCCTTTGGTACGTGAAACTCCAGCCATCTCGCGTCTTAATTGACCCTTTGTCTCAGACCTCGAAGGCCAGTGTCAGGCCCAAGGTGCCGGCTGTTTGCGTCGCCAAGGTACTAGCGGTATGTCACTCTGTTCTCTCCTCAATCTCAGGCTCGTCTGACAGATACCTTTTAGAACGTAGCTCCCCGCTGCCACCTCAAGCAGCTCACCGAATACGAGGTCCCTGCGCGCTTCGGTCCCTGTCGTACCCGCGTTCTTCCGGGTCCTTCGCCTCTCCGCTCCGTCGTCTCCGCCGCCCATGATGCCCCTCCTATGTCCTCCTCGCCCACCGTTCTCTACGACGCCCAGGATGCTCCTGTCACCGCGCCTTCATCGCCCACTCGAGTCCTCGGTACTTCTCAGCTCACCAACCTTCGACAGTCTGCGCGCGCCAAGCAGCCAGCAGCCAAGGCATCCCAGGGAGCTTCCAAGCGGAGGCCAGCGAGGCGTATGTTCACCGGGGAGAAAGAGAACGGCCAACCCTTTCGATTCCCGCCACGGGCGGTGGCCGCCTGATTCGTCCAGCTTTAGCATCACCTCGTCTCGCACCACCAGTTTCGTTGATTGCATCTTGATATAATCACCCGCGCGCGCTAGTCGACGCGCTAATATGTCTCGGTCTCCTTCCCTATGTATAACGCCTTTAATCCCTAATTTTTTCTTCGCCTCGAGGGCCTGACTGGATCACCCCCGGCTTAATTATTATTTTGCTTCGTATTACTTATAATAATGTCCCGGGTTTCTTAATATGGCGCTATCATGTATTCCTCTGGGTTTAATGGAATTCGAGTTGGGCTCGACGACGTTTTTGGACATGAAGGAAAAGGTCTACATCAGTGGCGGTGCTAAGCGCCTCTCCTCCGGATTCCTTCACTCGTCCTTACTTCGGCCGTGGCTCAACAACAATCCTGTGTGTACACAAAAGGAATGCCTCGGATGTAAGTATTATACTGATTCTTGGCTCCCCGCAGGTCCGTAGTCATGCTCACCGCCCTTGAAGCGGATCGTAATAGTGTTGCCGCTATAGACGCGGAAATCTTGCGTCTCGAGCGCTCTCTTTCTGGATTACGAACTGCAAAAGCGGTGTTAAAGCAGCGGCTAGAGTCCTACCAGTACCCAGTCTTAACTTTGCCGAACGAGATCGTATCCGAGATCTTCATTCATTTTCTGCCAAAGTACCCCCGCTGCCCACCTCTTACTGGCACAAAATCTTAGATACAATCTCCAGAGTCACGGACAGAACCGGATACTTGCGCGCGTCCCAGCTGTGCAGCTCAAATGACTCCGCTGGTCAACTGCTGGCCGAAGAGTTTTTGATTGGTTTTTGAGACAGGTTCACTTTGAAGGATACTTACATGGGAGCTGTACTTCGTGCAACTTGAGCTGAATTCTGCGAGCTCGAAAGAAATCAAACACGGCGTAATCTTGATCATGAATTGGCTCAATCGCCTAGAGAAAAAAATCTTTGGCGGTATGAAAAGCAGATCAGTGGCAGTACAACCACTTTGCTTCTTTCCACTGGCGTCAACGATATATTACAGTAAGCTAACAGACAATAAACCGCGTACATCACTGAATCCTAACGTCCACTGGCGCGGCAGAAGACAGCAGTCATTCATCTTGACCACTCACGAGGCCCAGCAGCTGTTTTGCTCCGGCGCTAAGACCGGATCGCCGTAAGGCTCCAACCATTTCCGTTTAGTTTGCGCGGGGTAGCAAACAGTTTACACGGTTTGTAAACGGTTTAAACAGTTGTCAAAAATCAACCACTTACCACAGCTTGGAGGTCAAGTTCTGATCCAAAAAAAATTGTGCTGGTCCATTAGTGTGTTCGAAGCCCACACATGGTCCCGGAGCACAGAACTCACTGATAGGCGGGAGGTAAGTGGCATATGCCGAAAGAGGTCCGATCCGAAATTCCGGATTTTGGCCGTTTCCGTCCTCAGGCTTTTGCGCCAGATCCGTCCGCATAAGGATCAGAACCTCTGTTTTTCAGCCAATTCTGTCCGCATAGCTGATGGGACCTCTCCGCGACTACGGTCCGTCAGCATACGGGATCGTACGTCAAAAACCGACACTTCCGTCCGCATAAAATTCAGAAAATGGCGCTTCCGTCCGCATAAATTCATTTTTACGGTCAATGAGGTGCTATGGGCTCTGGGTAGAGGCATACAAGCCACAACGTGGATATGTACTGAATAACTAATATTAGGAATTTAGGAGCTGTCCTTGGAGGAATGCACATCGGATCCCGATAAGTCGGCGGCGGTAACAATAGTGAGATGGGCACTGCCGCCATCCGCATTCTTCCCCTTGGCTTTGACGCTCTTTGCCAAACCATCTATCGCAACATGCAGGCCTTTGCTGTGCTGCTGGAATATTTGGAATAACGCGTGCGAATCCTTGCACAACGTCACGAGTGTATGCGGGTGGCCGTCGGCAGTGGGGCTTGCCTGTCGCGCAATTGTGTAGGATGCGAGGGAGAACAGGATGTGGGTCCGAGGGATTTGCAGGACCGTTGGGCAGCCAAGTGCTTGGCAGGTCAGGGAGCTAAAAAAATTGCCCCCCAGCTGTAGATAGACGAGGACGTAGATATAGGAAGGTGTTCCGACGCTCTCAGCGATGGATATCCAGTCGTGATGAGTACTTTTCGTATACATTGTTAGAACTATTGAAAGATCAGCCCCAGCTGTAAACGAGGTTGTGACAGACAAACCTTCTCCGAGGATGACTTGAGTTTGGACGTGACCAGTACTGGGTTTCATGGCCAACACAAAATGCCCAGATTTGAGAGGATTAATCAGCGAGATATTGGCAGAGTACATGTTTTCATGCAGGAATTGAAAGCTTGATAGTGCGGTTGCCCGAAGCTGGACAAATTTCTGTGTAAATTCCCATATCAGTGGGGTGAAACGAAATAAATAGAGTAAAAGAAAAACTCACCGAGGCAGCAACAGCCTGAACGGTTGCCTTGTTCTCCGCACGTTTGGTACTCGCCCCTGGAAGTTCTGGCCCGCTGAATGTGCCGGTATGTCGTACGAAGCGATCGATCCCCGTGGTTTTATTGAGGGTATCAGACGCGGGCACGGCAGCAGCCAAACGTTTCATGAGGGTCTCTCGTAAGGTCGGCTCGGCGGTACGGTCGGCCATTGCAGTGGCTACTCGACCGCGCTGTCGAACTGCTTTTGCAGTGGATTTGGTTTGGTGGCGTTGTCGTTCCGAGACAAGAAAGGACCCATCCAGCGCATTATCCACAACGAAAGTCAGGACAGAATCATATGGGAGAGGTGCGGCCTGGAAAGACAGCATATAGGTGAGGTACAATCACACTCGAGCCAAGTTGGGCTTACCGTCGAAGATTTTATATCAAGATGTGCCTGAATCTCTGTGCGAATAGCATCCAGTGATTCCTCAGTGGAGTCTGGCAAGCTCGCGCTGACAAAGTGTTAATAATTGGGAGGCTATGTAATTAATTGACGTACATTTTGAGTGACTGGTCCAATGATTCGGCCACGAGAGCTAGTTCACAAGTCTCGAAAGTTTCTTCATCCCTTGATGGCTTCGGAATCGGATCGTACAAAGCCAGAAGCTCGAGGAGGGTCTGTGGAGGTCTCGACTTGCGAGGCGGTGGTGCAAACTTGTTGGCTGCGGGCTGCGGGCGAGCCGGGTGAATCGGGTCGACATAGTCTTTAAGCATGGCCTCGGCGTCGATCCCGAGAACCTTCAAAAGTTGTTTGGCCTCGCCAAAAGCGTGCTCCGAGGCATCTGCGAGCTGCTGATCGGTCGGATATTGCATGAGGACAGCGGTGTCAAGATCGTCCGCCGTAAAATAGGTGTGGTGGTATCCTGCAGAAGTCTGATTTGCTTGTTCGTCGGGGGATAGATTGCCGAATGCGCCAAGCATCATGGCACGAAGTTTGCGCTCGAAGTTCAAGACATCGGAGTAATTGAAGTCTTTTTTGAGTTGGCGAAGCATGCCGAACAAATGCTCGCAGACCTCTGTCGAGTGGAGCCAAGGAAGAAGAGGGTAGGTTGGAAAGTATTTGCGGTAGACAAGGATGAGGGAGAGAAGACCGTCGCAAAGGGTGAGGAAAATATCGTAAGATTCTCGGGAGATGAAATGAGTACTGAGATTGTAGTCGGGATGTGCTACGGTATGCGACCGCCATGCCATGAGGAAAAAGCGTGCACGAAGCACCATTTTGGCGCGATCACGATGGGATATGTTGCGGTTTTGCCAGGCATCGATGAGTTCACCCAGTACAAATAAATAGACCGAGAGACCCGTCTGGTCCGGGAAGTTCTCGAAGTGAAACTGGAGGGCAGCAGCAGAGAACAGCCTTGCAGCTGCACGGTCATCCTGTCGTTTGGCATTCCAGATATCGTGCCAAAAAAGCGGTCCGAGAGCATGCTCTGCGAGCATGTGGAGCATCGAAAAGCACATAATGAAGAACCCGATGACTAGCCCGCGAGCACCCGACATGATCTGGTTGCGCGCTGTTTTCAATCCATGTTTTGAGTCCTGCGTGATGACGGTAGGATGGTTGCCGAAATACATGGGAATTTGCAGGACAACGCTGCACCCTGGCTTCGAGTTGGGGATTGCATAAACAAAGAACTTTGGTGCATCTTCCGCAATCATTCGCTGTGCGGCCCGTTCCACCTCTGCGCCATCCGACGAGAGAGACACCGGATGGATGTCGTGCTCGTGAAGAATATTCGCCAGCTTATGGTGCATATCCACCAGCTCCTGGGCTTTTGTTGAAGAGCCGCGAGCGACAGCGGCAACGAGGATGGGAGGTATTTTTGGCAACGGTATCGAGAGAACCCAAACACGAAGCTATCAAAAAGGGCCTTAGAATCTGCTAGAAGAAAATAAGGTGATAGCGTACCTTGTCAGCCTTTTGTAGCTGCGCTTTTTCAAAGAGATCATCGAGGTCATCTTTCTCGGTGACCCGGATGGTCCCATTGGCAGCCCCGAGGATGAGGCATACATCTTTGGACTCAGCATGGACCGAAATTGCCTGTTCAAGCGCTGTGTCATCCCAGGAAAGAGCGAGCGGACCATGGTAGTCAAGCTTCTTCAAAACATCGGCCGCCCTGCCGACATTGAGAGCCGAGAGCCCGGGGCGAAAGCCAGGTAGCTTCGATCGAATTTGGCTGAAAATAAATAAGCATAAATCGACAACGCGTTGTTTTGGGGTCAGCTTACCGCATACTGCGAAGTCCACGTCCACCAAAATGCTTTTGGAACGTCAAGTAGGCGCGTTTTGAGGTTGAGGCGAGAAGATCGCAGAATTGGTCAAATACAGAGTCGTACTTCATGTTCCTTAACGACTTTCCCTTTTCAAGCCGAGTTTGCTTGATCACCAAGGCCTTGATCATTCCCGTTAGCGTGTCTGACTTGTAAGTCCCGTCAGCACAGCCCACGGCGAACTTCAGGAAAGGGGATCGACCGTCTTCCTAGAAATATAGATATGTCAGAAAACATTCGGACTTGACTCAGGCAATCACCTACCAGCTCAATAAGTTCTCGAACACCATGGAACTGCAGGTACAGCTTTCCGAGGACCTCATCTCGGTGCGCTTTTGGCACGTACTTCATTTTGGACGCATCTGGCATCCGTCGGTTGATGGCGACCTGGAAAGTGTGAAGCTTCAGTAGCTTCTGGCACGGGGAACATGGCTCTGGGTCCCCTCCGATAGGCGCCGAGACGTCGCGAAAGCAATCACTCGCAAATACAGCCCCAACACTTCGCCCAATCTTCCATTTGTGCAAAGTGAGCTCCCGTCGAATGACCATGCGCTGTTCTGAAGCGCTAAGATCACCCCATTCGACATCTTCCAATTCCAACAATTCCTTCGCAATACGAATACGGGAGGGGGCACCACCGCCAGATGCAGTGGCACGGGCCATATATATGCCGATCTTCTCATTTGATTCCCTCGTCAAGCCAGGACAGGGGAGGGGTTGCATTTCGGGTGGTGGGATGACTTTTCTGCCAGAAGCCTTCGCAAACCCCAGCGAAAAGAGCGACCGTGTCGAAAGACCAGCACGCCTTGCTTTGGTGCATTTGGCCGTAGCGCGATGGTCAGTCCAACGCCGAGTATCGTAAAGTGCGCGCATGACCACCCATTCCGCGCAATGGGAACAACGCACGCGTCGAACATCTTCATTGTCGAATTCAGCGTTTCCGTCATCGTTAAGCACCTTGGCACGGAAGTTCCCCACTCTGGATGATTGCGGAACAAATGTAGACGTCCTTGCTGCCACATTGAGTTCCTTTTGATGCGCCCACGATGTTCCAGGTTTAGCCCCTTTATTTATGCGCCGGCGTTGACGGTGAGGTTTCCCCGAGTCATCTGACGCATCATCTTCTTCGTCAGACTCGTCGTAGTATTTGGAGGCAGGGCGATGTCTCGGTATGGGGGGTGTATGATCAGAATCGTTCTCGAAAGCTGTTGTAGGAGGTGGTGAAGGAATACGGGCCGGAAATTCTGAATCAGATGGCATCTCCATGTCAGCATCTGGTAAATCCAGCAATAGATTGACGTCTTCGAGGCCCATGCCCTCGGGCCCATCGAAAGGCAGGTCTGAGAGTATCGCATCTGTAGTCCCAGCGCTCGGTGATCCAGATGGAGACCCGGTCGGGCTAGCAGAACGAGACATGTAATCATCAGACGAAGGCTCAGGTGTAGTAGGAACTCCCTCGCGGTCCGTGTCAAGATCGGCCTGTAAAGTAAATTGCGTGTCAGCTTGGATGAGGCAAGGGTGCTTGAAAAAATACGTACCAGGTCTTCGACATCTGCGAAGGGTGCCGAAAGTCTAAGGAACCATTGCATCCTTTCGGATGCCGCCTTTTCGGGACACCACAAGTCATAGTGCAGGAGGACGAAGGCGAGGATACTCAAGACAATGATTCCACACGAATGCGAGTCACATTGACGAGGGGAGGGGAAGTCCGGCGCAATGACGTGGAATTCTCCGGTATCGCCAAGCAGACATTTCAGCCACCATCGAATGAGGGCCAAATCCTCGCTCGGTATGGTACCACCCAAAGAATCTGAATACGCTATAGTCTTTGTAATCAGATTTATTTTCAATAGGGTCCAATGGTTTCCCGAGACATGCAACGGGAACCAAACAATGTCCACAAGGCCCGCACGCATCGCAGCCTCGATTGCAGAAAAGGTGGTTGGGCTGTAGGTAGTGCACTTGGTGCGAGCATTGCGCAAGGACTGTATAAAGAGGCAGTTAAGGATTCGAATGCGGCGCCCAGGGCTGATTCGCTGCAATATGTAATCGACGCCAGCATTGATCATGTCGTCGTTGAGCCATTCGTCACTGAGGAACAAAGCTAAATCTTGTGTACTGAGATGGACGGCAGAGCTTAATCCAGGCACGACGGTATCCCAGGGCAAGAATTGAAATGTATCGAAGCACTCGCAGACTCGGTCTGCGAGACTGGGAATAATCTGGGATGTGCGCTGCAGCCAATTGCGTGCTTCCTCCCAAACAGTGCGCTTCTTGATATAGAGCTGAATCTCGAAGAGCAGACTCTCTATCCAGAGCGGATAAAGAGCAGACAAATGGGGGAATTTAATCGAGGCTGCGCCCGAAAGCCAAGCATTGTTGAAAAATGTGCGAAGGGTACGTGTGAATGGTGTGGCGGTGAATATGGTATCCCGCCATGTAGCGTCGTATAATGGTGACGCC
Organism: Mycena leptocephala; assembly: GCA_029378395.1. NCBI lineage: Eukaryota > Fungi > Basidiomycota > Agaricomycetes > Agaricales > Mycenaceae > Mycena > Mycena leptocephala. Next base: position 167,525 of record JARJLF010000340.1, read on the forward strand.
GTAACTGGCTCGTGCGAAAATTTGGCGCTGTCGGATGGTTCAGCTGAGAAGGCAGGGAGCTCCTCCTGCAGGAGCTCTTCGACAGTGAGGTTCGATTTTGGAATCGCAGCCGCGGCGTAGGCCGCAGGAGGAACCCGACGAGAAGCGTTCCGAGCACGCTTGACATGTTTTGGCAAGCCATCCGACCAAATGAGCCCCTGGCCGACCCAATCTGCTAGGTCGAAATCGATGGGAGGAGGACTGTCAGAGTCCGAGTCTGATGAGACATCCACAACAGACGACTCCAGCCCACTAGGCACGCTGTCCCCGCCTCCGGTAAAATAACGAGGTCGGCAACGAGGACGCCGATGGGAAGTAGTCCTCTCGAGTCTTGCACCTCCAACAACCGACTGCACTTGGTACTCCAAAGGCGACATAGAATCGTTATCGTCGCTATCATCGCTATCTTCGCCCTCGTCGCTCTCGGTATCGCTCTCGCTCTCGGTGTCGCTTCCTTCATTGTTTTCGATGAAGGCAGTGGCTATAGTGATATCGATATGCTGTTGCGCGCGATGAGAATGAGGAGAATGGCTCGGTTGCGGCTGTCCGGGGAATATTTTAAAAGCTAGGCCATATTTTGTAGCCTTATCCAGACGCAGATGGGATATGTGGGTGCGGTGATATCGACGTGGTGGCCTTAAAGATCGGTGAAGAGGAAGGAACTCGGGGTATAGGCGATGAACTTCAAAACAATTAGTTGGTGGTGGTGTGAGAGGATACAGAACTTACTAATGCAGAAGAAGAGAACAGAGACTTCGAAGAGGTAAACACCGAGGGCGGAAGCAACTGTTATGGTGTCGACCGTGGTATTGAGGGCTATAAGCTTGATGGCCTGTAGAGTGCATGGGCTGGACGCGAATGAAACCAAAGTGGCGATGACATTGAGGAAGAAAAAAGCAGGGGCCGGCACTCGTGAGCTATAGTACGGCTGGTGGAGGCCCTGAGGACCGGCTTGTGTGCGCGATAGTCTGGATGGACAGTAGATACATCAGAAAAAACGATAGAAATCCAGGCTCCATGAAGACTACCTTTTTTTCGCATTTTTTTTGGGAGGAGGCTGGATTCGAGCGGAAGATGTGTGGGCAACGAGACAAAAAATTGACGTGTCGGAGAGCTGCTTCGGGTATCAGCTAGAGCCCTGGATACGCTCCATATGAGTTTTAGAAAATCATATGGCCAGATAATCCTTGTGGCCGCCGCTGTGGCCGTGGCGCAATTGCCTATTTTGTGCCCGAAACACCATCTTAGGATATCTAAGGTTAATGTCAGCGATATACGGACTAGAAAATCATTATTCCGGCCGATTTAAGCAACATAGTGGGATCCTACCATGTGAGCGGATCCGATATGTAGTGCGGTCCCAAGTCCAGCCGTTGAAGATCAGCCATAGAACACAGAACCTCGAAGCTTGGAAAATTCCATGATGCTGTGGCTATGATGTGTCGCAGAAGCAGAGGAGTAGAGGAGTAGAGAGGAGTATATAAGAGGTTGAAAGTTGAAAGTCACACATGTGTCACATTGTCATCACGGCTTACCACGACCACCAGAAGTTGTGCAATAACTTTCGGGGGAGATTTGAAGAGCATCCATAAAAATTTAGAATATTATATTGTCTATCCCAGACTCCACTCAAAGTGCTTTTACGAACGGCAGGTCAAAATTAACCGCACGGTGAACACATTTATCTCAACTTGGATTAAATCGGTCATTTAGCGCCCTGCTCAGGCGATATTATGGCTTTTAGTGCTCGTAGAAATTCGGCCTGAAGGAAAATGAGAAACAATAGTATTTTGACGCGTAAAACGCGTCAGAAAACAGCCGAGAAACGCGAGGGGCGAGCAGTAGCGAACACCTGGGCGCGTTACCCGACATCCGTCCGCATATGGATAGGACATCGGGCGAGACCGGCCGTTTCCGTCAGCGCTTGTGATGGGACCAAGCGCTCCTTTTGGGCCGATTTCGTCAGCATAGTGATGAGACATTTGGCCTTTTTTGAGGCCAAATCCGTCCGCATAAGGATCGGACCACTTTCGGCATATGCCACTTACCTAGGCGGGACCTTCCAAATTAGTACGCGTTTTGATAGCGGTCAGCGTTCTCGGCAAACGACGCGCCTGGATTCAGCCCGCATCCCGCCTTCACAAACTGCTTGGTACACTTCGGGGTCGACATCCAACGATCGATCTCTGGTATACATGTTCAGGATGGCCAACCTACTTGATTTGACCGCCACACAGGTGCGAGTAAACTGCCCTGACATCTGGAAACGCATTCCAGCGGCACAGACATGGCATGTCCATACCAGACTGAGGACTTCTGCCACAGACCCACAGACACTCGCAGACCTCCGCAGACGCGGTCACGAAGCGACAGACACGGTCCTTAAGCGGTCAGCGTGGTCAACGCAGGCAATCAATTTTTGATTCTTCGTAACCTCGTTTGGGGGTCGTTCTGTCGCAATGTTCATTTCTCCAGATCCTCAATGGCAAAATACTTGTCGGCTCCCACGACAGCTCGAACGAAAAAAAATTGCTAAGTCCGTTGCCGAGAGCATGTATAAGAGTCTCGTAAGTGTGCGCTGTTGTCAATCTCTTCCTTTCTTTCTCCCACATTTGGTCCTCAGCTTCCTTGTGGGTGAAATGTTACCTCTCTTCCTAGATATTCAGACTCATCACATCATTCTTCAGAACATGCTTCCCGCGAAGACTCTGGATAGCAATGGTCACTCCGAGCACGTACGTCGGCCCTTTTGAATTCTCGTTCACCCAGTTCCTTACCGACATGAATTCTAGGTCCTGGCCAGCGTGAAATGATCCGAGTGTTTTATTGTGCGGCTACCATGTTCTCGTATTTACTTCAATGTAGTTTTTAGCTGCTTGCCAATATAATTTGTTGAAAAGCTATTTTTCTGCCTCAGCCTGCGGGCACCCTCTGTACTGTTCTGCCTGCATTAGGAAGCTTCTGAGGAAACATATGGCCATTTGATGGAAAAGCTGGATCCATCAGCATGCGTGATGGTGGTGGTCTGTAGGTGTCTGTGGGTCTGTGACACTATCGGTCTATCGGTCTGTGAGCGTCTGCCATAGAAACCGCGTGTCTATGGCTGTCTGGTACAGACAGGGGGAAGTCTGTGGGTCTGTGTGGTCTGTATGGTCTGCCGCAGACCACTACAGACATTGGGTATTTTCCAGATGTGAAAAATACTGTTTATAAACTTTTTTAAACAGTTTTAAACTGTTTATATACCGTTTCCGTTTGTTTTGCCCGGGTCCACAAACGAAAACTAAATGGTTGGAGCCTTAACTGATCACCACGTCATACTTACCACTATGCTCGCTGGCCTTGAAGCGGATCGCACCCGTGTCGCAGAAATCGATGCCAGGATCTCGGATGTTTTGCACCAGATCTCGGATCCTGAGCAATCCTTGCCCGCATTATTCACTGACAGAGAGCGGGTACAAGAACGACTCGATGGTTACAAATACCCAGTCCTGGCGTTGCCCAACGAAATTGTCTCCGAGATATTCATACAATTTCTGTGGATCTTCCCCAACTCCCCGCCACTTATCGGGTTCCTCTCGCCAGCTGTCCTGACACATATTTGTCGCAAATGGCGAGAAATAGTGCTTGCCACCCCCACTCTTTGGACTGATATACCATTATCCGAAGACGACACTGAACGACACGCTCATATAAGTATCCAATATCTAGATGAACAGGTCCCGTTCCTGCCCAGTGTCTATCCAAATCAAGGAATATAACGAATGGATACACCTACCGCAAATCTTTGTGCTCGTCGTTCCTCACTGCGAACGTTGGGAGCGGCTGACGCTGCATCTTAAATCAACCCACCTACCCATTGAATACCCGATGCCTCTACTCCGGCACTTGGATTTCTCACTCAATCCCTCTGAACCCTCCGTTGTCGAATTTCGGGAAGTCCCCCTGCTACGTTCAGTAGCTCTCAATGACGTGGCTGCTGCAAATGTCATACTAGGGGAAGTCAAAGTGGTTTTTGGAGACCGATTCTGGCTTCGCTTCAGAGGGTGATTCTGGGGTCAGAATCGATTCAGAATTGATCAAAATCATGAATCGGTCTGAATCGGTGTTCCTACTCCAGAGGAGCAGCAGCCTCAGAATCGGCCATGAATCGGCTTCAGAATCGGTGCCTCCCCTGAACTCCCTTTCTTCCGGCTACATGTGTTACGTTTTTCTAATGATTCCTCACAAATTCCTGAGCCAAATTGTCTTATTTTGATTGACTCACCAAACTTCTTTGAAACCTCTTCACGAATGTAGCCCTGGTTGTATAGCAATGTAGAACTGTAATATTGACTATTAGCACCTTTCTTCTGCGCAGGTAAAATATGATTCAAGTGAACCACCTGCCTACACAAATATATGAATATTAAATTAGGTTTATATTCAAAGGAATCCAAGAATCCAGAGCAAGAATCGTAGCAAAATCGAACTCAGAATCAAATTTAAGACCGGTTTCAAAGGGGTCGGTCAAACCTCACTCCGATTCTCGATCGATTCTGTTCTGAGAATCGGACGAGAATCGAACCAGAATCGGCTCGTGTAAGGCTTCAAGAGCACTCACGGAGGGGTGATCGTCATACGCTTGCCCTGGCAGGATGATCGGGCCTTATATTGTGTGAAAGACCCTCGTTAGACGGTCTAGCTCTTCGGGAGACTACCAGGAGACAAATATTTGTACTCTCTGAGATGTAGACTCTCTAGATCTCTCGAATATTCAAGAGAACTGAGCAGACTATCCAAGGGATGATCCAGCGTAAGGCATACCACGAGTGCGAGTTACCCACGGGTCAATGTGAGTATACTCGTGGGAAAACTCGCGAGTATCCATACTCACGGATCTGAGTACCTGTGGCCATGAGTTTCCCACGGATCCGAGTATCAATTTTGGTTGAAAGCTTTGCAGACTCACGAGTACTCGGACTCAGAACACTGCCTAATATATATTTCACTGCCTGTACAGCTTAATGAGGTGGTACCTCCATGAGTTCAGAGCAACGATACCACTCTACAGCGTAAATGAGGTGCGTTTGAGCGACCAAATCACCAAAATACAACCAAAACCCACAGGTACTCACAGGTACCTGCGCGTTTTTCAATACTCACGAGTACTCATATGATCTGTGGGTATTATACTCACGGATCTGAGTATGGCTTTTTTCTTCGTGAGTACTCATTCCCACGGATCCGAGTTACCCACGGGTGCACTCGTGGTATGCCTTAATCCAGCGTGAAAGGTCGTAAGGACGTAAACATAAGTATATTCTAATAGGTGTTGCCTAGTGCCTAGTATGTAGTGCTCAGGCAAGGCAAAGATGTAGCCCGTGCCTCTATCAGTGCTCGGAGGTTCTCGACGAGGGACTGGAGGCTGGTAGGCAGTGTGTAGTTGGTGATAAAGATGATAAGATCAGGTGATCTACCGTACATGTGACTCGTAGCTAAAGAGTAACTAAAATAGGTAAAAAACATATAAATGGTTCCTTACAGCTCGAGAATCGGTCCCGCCAGACTGCTTTGACTTCCCCTACTACCGTGGCACCAATTGACGTCGGTGACTTTGAGTCCTGTATTCCGAATAGGGTTCGCCGACATGACAATTTAATTGTCAGATGACTGACAGATAACTGTCAGTTAGTGACTGACAATCAATTATTTAAGTTTCTGGCCGAATTTTATCTGACTGACAATTCCAGCCGGCTAAAACTACCTACTCTGAGTGGACATGGACCAAAAATCGGCTGAAGGAGTCTCGGAAACTGACTTTTGGCTGAGTGGCTCTGCCTGATTCCGAGCTTTGCCTCTCAAACAAAAGCTTCCCCACAGTTCAATATATTCTAAACGTTGTAAAAAAACTCAAATTGACTGTGAATTGGTTGGGGTCCACTCAGATTTCACGCAGACACCGGGCAGTGTCAAGAAAAACATTTTGAGGGCCGCAAGATTGAAGATTTCGTCAATACACTGGCTGTTTGTATATACCTAACTCCTCAGATAAGTAATTGTTAATTGTTATCTGTCGGTTCTGACAGTCAGCCTGACATTCTGACTGACAATCATTATTTTCTTCAAAGCGGACCCTAAATTTCCGAAGCAACTGTGTTCCAGTTTTGCAGAAGACGATCGACCTGGTTCATTGCGACCTTGGCCTCATCTCGGATGACGACTACGACTCCGAGGACCAACCACCTGATATCATGTTTCCGCACATGGAATCATTAGAGAGTTTGTGATGCAGCCATTCGAGCCATCTGATGGCTGTTTGGCGTTGCGCAAATTGATGGCTAATGGCTCGAATGGCTTTGATACTTGCCCATATTTTTGGAGTCATTGAGTTGCCTCTGAGTCGTTCAGCCCATGTATGGGTGTTCAGTCCCACTCACATATATAACGGCCAAATTGTAGGCCCAAATAGTTAATGTTGTTGAATTTGGAGACCTCATGCAGACTAGGGGCTTTCCCTAAGCTCCATGCAGGATAACACACTCATTGACACTCTTAAAAAAGCATACACTGACTTTATTTATCAGCCATTCGAGCCATAGTAGCCATCAGTTTGTGCAACGCCAAACAGCCATCAGATGGCTCGAATGGCTGCATCGCAAACACGCTATTGATTTTTAGGGACCCAGCTTCTGATCCAGTGGCCGCTTATCTCCACACTTGCATTGTCCCAGCACTCAGCATTCTGCAAATCCCGGAATCATTCCTTGGCCCAAACCCCATTGATTCGCTCACATCATTTATATCCAAATCCGACTGCAACGTGCAGGAAATGCGCATCACAGGCGAAAGATCGGTACCCGAGGCGTCTTACCACGAAGCATTTCCCTCGATTCTGAAGTTTTCCCTCACGATCAGTACTAAATACAAGAGTCTAGAATACGTTGACGATGATTCTGATTCCTCCAACCTCGAACCTGACAGTGATGGCACTCATTCCTCTGTGCGTTCAATCACTGTGCTTCTTTCGCCCTAAAATTAATGCCTCACATTTCTTTGACAGTTATTCGAGGCTCGCAGCGTGTGTTGGATGTCCGTTCTGTCTTTTTATGCCTCATATTTTTGCTCCCTTCTCGGCTTCCTTGAATCTAAACATCTCCGTAGCAGTGCCAACCGCATTCCTTCGCCTCTCACGCCCATGTTCACCCTACCTTGTGTACTTACTGAACCCTCCCGTTACTTGCCAAGTACCAAAAATATCCACGCCACGGCCATCGGGCGGGGCTGCGGTTTCTCAAAGGCTATGTAGTTCAAGGCCGACGTCAAGCGTGGCTTAGCGCGGGCTTGAGCGAGCTCGGCCTCGCACGCTCTGGCTTCAGGTCAAGCCTTGGATCGTTATCGTAACCAAGAAAGGGAAGTGCCATTATACAGTTCTGATACAAGTATTTCTTACAGGTAGGTGTGAGCATCAACTTGGTGTCGCATCTTTTTCATAAGAGCCCAAGTAGTTCTTCTTCAATGTCAATCCAAGCTGCCTCTCGATCGCGCGTAGAATCGTCGTCTTCAGCTAATTCTTCGGAATCAGAGTCGAGCATTTCTTCGTCGTCGTCTTTCCAAGTCTCCTCGTCATCAGCACCGTCTTCATCCTCGTCTGAGTAATGCAGGCGTCGTTTTTTAGCAGGCCTCTCGCCCTCCTCCAAGTTGTACCCAGCTTGCACAACCATTTGTTTCCCTTCTTTCTTTAAGAACGGAAGACTCAACCAATCCGTGGAGTTCTCTGTGATATGGAGGGCCGCCATTTTGGTGCCATGTATTCGATGTTGAGTTCCACGATTGGGTGCTTTCCGTCATCTTCATAGAACTTCATGGGTGGCTTCTTCCCTCGCTTGTGTAGATCTATTCTACATCGCCAAGCGGCCACGACGCGCAGCAGACTGTAATTACCGGCGCCGTCTTTTAATCGCCTTGGAAGGTTTTCCAAAAGTGAAAGGGTGCTTTTGTGGAGATCACTCCGCTGCTGACTCGACAATTTTTCTTGCTCTGTTACAGGGTCAGGCTTTGGCTGAACGAACCTTTCAGTAGCGGTAGACCCCGAAATAAAATCCAAATACCTTTCCCAAATAAAATCGACTAGGTGTCACCGAGCGTACTGCGCTTAGGAGGGCTTTTCTAACCAGGAGATCAGCGCCCGAGTATTTCGACTGCACAGCGACCCAAATCCTGGATCGTGCCTCGTCCCCAAGTTCCAGAACGAAGAGTATGTCGGGGCCCATGTTGATGTCTGGGAAGAGGAATGGTGTTTCGATGTCGTGGTTCAACCAACCCCTCACATATTTTCGAGCTCCGCCTATCCCAAGGGATGTGGATGGGCGCCGGGCGAGGCCGACTACGCCGCTCTCCAAGTTGGCTCGCGGACGATTGGGAAACCAACGAGCCTCCCGCTTATAAAGAGATATAAGCTTGGCGGGTCCTTTCGCCCATCCCGGAGTATTAGCAGGGTCGAAGCGGAATATCTTCGTGAGTGGAGTTTGGTCGAATACCATGCTGAGATAGAATGCGAAGTATTCCTCCAATCCGTTCGCACCGCCCGCCTCCTGATCCCTGTCCGAGCTTTCGAACCGATGGTTTCGTGAACTGGTAAATCCATCTCGCCGAGCCATTGCTGGAGAGCCAATACGGCCAACGGCTCATCGAGGACGACTCGTTCGGGTTTTTGTTGATCAGAAACATAGGAGTTGGAGCTGTCAACATAAGCTGCAAAGCGAGCAAAGCCATACTCGACGGCCTCAATCTCGTCGGGGCTGAGCTCCATCGTAATTCTGTTTTTCATGTAACACTTCGATATGAGTTCTTTGATGGTTTTGAACAGGTTTGCGTCTGAGTGAGTTGGTTAACCTCCAGAGTCAATTTAAAAAAACGTGCAAGAGACTTACTCGCTTTCAGCCGTTCAAACTTGAATGATTTCAACCCCTTCACCATCCGTTTTGGATTTCTGTCTGCCAAACCGTCGAGGTATCCGCCAGTCGGCTTGAACCCCCGAGTCGTGGACAAAATCGATGCCTCAGGAGAAACGGGAGGGGCGGTGGATGCGAAAACAAACTGTTGAACGACTTCTTGGGAGTCCTCAAATCCGCACAGTAACAGTTCCCTCATAAGAGCGGCTGTGAAACGGTACCTAAAGCCCTGAAGTCGACAAAGGTGACATAAGCTCACGACTACTGACCTGCCACGCAACCAATAACAAGTTAGCTTGAATAGTTCTGTTGCCTCCTCCGTGCCCTTGAAACCGGCTGGCATTAGGCTCTCCATGTAGTCGATCTGTGCTTTGTCGTCATCGAATGCCCTACATCGAAGTACGTGGTGTGGCCATGGCTTTGGAAACAGCCGAGCCATGGTTTCGTCTACCGCCTTCTTAGACATCCCGTGCCTGTGAGAATGAGGAAGAGCGCTATCATCCTGACCAACGTGGCAACAATTTCCCTTAAAATTGGTCGTTGTGTAGTAGGGTCCTCGCCGATTTAAATGCCCCCAAAGACCTCGCCGCAGCGCTCTGTGCCTCGTCAATGATGCAAAATAGTGGAAAGGGACGTCCAACAGGTTGGTCCGAAGCAATAATGCGACGAACGCGAGTCGCCGAGGCTCTATAAGGTCCATGATATGAGTCAGTTCGGTGCCTTTAATCCTCCGAGATAGCTCGGCAAAGATATCAACAAATTCTCCGCCGAGAAGTGACGGCTTCACTTGCAGCAAAGCCCAGTATTTTTTGTACTCATCCGGGGGTGGGCCCGGACTCGAACTCAACTCCTTTGCCAGGCGACAAAATATCTCCATAATCACCAAGCGGGCGTAGAGGACTTCTATAAAGCGAGCTTGCGCGATTTGTCGATTCCTCTCCTGGGCCGCTTCGAATCCTGTCGAGAGGAGGCTTGGAGTAAAGTGCTTGTCGTTCTCGATTTCGTTGATGGCGTTCTCGAGGTCGACAGAACCATGACCCTGAGGATCAACACACGACGTGAAATACAATCCCCAGAATTGGCAAAGGCCCTCCAAAGTTAGCCGCGTTTTGCCTGAACCCGACGTGTTCAGCATAACCTAAATAAATTTTATTCAGTATCACATTCAGGGTGAAAAAAGCTCAGACGACTACTAACGTGTGCCGGCCTTTCGTAAATATGTTCTCAACTCGCTTCTGAAGTGCAGGTTGCTGTGTGAAGCTTCCTAGCTCGTGTAGAAGCATATCCGGTCCTCCATGTAGCAATGGAATATGAAGTTCTTCCAGAAAGCTGCTATTTTTCGTGTCTTCATCCGGTACCCACGACTCGATGGGTGCCTTTTCTTTGATAAATGTTCTGAGACGAGGTTCGATTTCGTCACAGTATTGGCTGACGATCTTCACCAACTCAGCCGAATATATAACACGATCGGTCCAGTCTAGGTGACGAAACTCGTTATATCACGAAGAGGACGATCCAAGTCGACCATCACTTACACTGATCGTAAATCCACTGGAACTTCTCCTTTTTGTAGCAGTCACGAAGATTCACCAGAAATTCCTCGCAGACCTCGTCAGTCATCTGAATATCAGGCCTTCGGGTCCCATCCAAAATGTTGGCGGCCCCCTCTGCTGCACCAAGTACCATCTTGACAAACGGGGCAGTCGGTTTGAAACCAGGCTCCAGCCAGTTTTTCATGAGATTGACATTGAGCAAGTCCAAGAGTGTGCGGTCCCGAACTGTCCTATCTTCTGCGGGTAAGAGCAAACGCTGAGATGTCGGTGCATCGGAATTAGTCGATCCGTCGTCCGCCGAGGTACTCATTCTGGGCAAATACTAGGAGGGCGGAATATGGAGTGGGGAAGACGCGATAGGGAAGGCTCGCCTTATTTCGCGGTGAGTTTAGGTGGGGACAGAACAATACCGGGACAAGAATCGCCATGGTAATGTCTCAAGGCTGAGAAGATCTGTCAGTTTTCTCTCGCCGTGTTATCATAATGTCAATTCTCGTGATCTCTTCGCAGAATGTCGCAGGTCCGCTTGCTCACAGGTTTTCAAGTTTAAAAAGAGTATCTTTTCCCTTGTAATCTGCAGACCCTGAGATGTAGGAGTAGGACCGGCCACCATTGAAAAGGTAACATCTGGGCTGAGATTTGACGGTTTGTGGGTCCAGGTGGGTAGCTTCACCGCGAGCCGAGAATTCAAGCCGAGCCAGAACAAGAGCAGAATCAAAGTAACCATGCCGACTTCGCGAGGCTGTGTGAAGACTTGACAGGCTTCTTCCGTCGGTATTGTTCTTAATTCAGGCTTTGATATCCCAATGTTCCCAGTGGGTTGTTCCGAGGGTTCGGCGAAGTACAATAAAGGTATTTTTCCAATGGTGTGCATCATGTTATTATTGCTCGTAAGAGATCTCCCTCAGAGAGTAAGGCAACGCGTCTGCGCGCACGCCGACATTTGACAGTTTGTGGGTCCATGTGGATGCGCCGATTGGCCGAACAGTGAAAAGATGCACTATCGATGAGACTAGGCCATGCAATTGCAGAAGATTGGAGATTCTTATATATAAAAAACTCTACGTAATTTCCGAGAGTGTATGTATATCCTGGAGGTAAGTAGTATCCATGTTGGGCACGTGTTCAGAACGTCACCCGTCACGTGCTCATAGAACTTCTTTGTGCACGCTTTCACATACTGCAGTTTTAGCGATCGCAGTGCATTGGAACTCGAAGACACCACCGGCATTCCTGCCATGGCTGCCTCACCTGAGCATCGAGTAGAAGTCCGAGAGGCAGCCACCACTCTGGCCAGAATAGTCTCCGCTGGACTGGACAACGAGCTCAACCGCTTGGATCCTTTGTACAGCGATATCGACGTCTGCATGGTGTTAATTAATCGTCGGCCTGACCTGTATGCCCTGTTGAATTTTGCACATGGAAACAAGGACTACAGTGATGTTGAGCGACATAGTGAGTCCGAGATTCTTTAACGATCGGTGATGAAGCTCACCAACGTAATTCCCAGCGTCGATACGACGAACAAAGGCCAAGGATGAAATTACCACCTGGTTGGATAAACTTCGACCTCTTCTCGCGACTTTCATTCACAACGAACATCCTTTCGATTGCTGGAAACCTGATCCCGAACTCGAGTCAGACCCGAGCACCGTCGCACATATAGAATCTCTCAAAATCCCCGAAATATCAACTAGACCGAGCCTTCTTATTCATGACCTTGGTGCATTTGCAGAAAATGCCACGTTGCAAAACCGCATCGACAACATTTTCCAAAAGAATAAGAAGACGTAAGTGATTGGTTCATGTTGCTTTCTGCCCTAATTTCTCTTCAGATTCCTCGTGAACACTTCCGGAAGTGGAAAAACACGGTTATCATTGGAGGGCCTTTGCCAACACTGGGGATTCTATTTCACTATGGCCCTGGACGCGAATGATCTAGGATCAGGCGACTCTAACGCCATGTTTCACGATGGCCTGCATGCATCACCAGAATTTCAATGGAATCTTCCTCCAGCTGAATCCCCGGATCCCCCGATATCTCGAGGGCAGTGGCAAGGAACGTCGAAATCGCGGAAAAGCGACTTGGCCAGCTTCTATTGAGCCGGCTGCTCTTGTTCCACATGTACTCCGAGATCATTCGATCGCACGGATTCGCTGAAGATCACAAAAGAAAATGGCTTCTGTTTCAACTCAGACCACACCTTATGGGCGATCCAAGCTACGATATTTTTGCGGAGCTCAAGTCATATACGTACCCACTCACGCCAGACGAAGTTCAGGATCTCATTGCGATCATGTTTCTGAAGCTCCGAATGCTCCACGGCCCAGAATTTCATCTGTTCTACGTCGTTGACGAAGCTCAGCTGGTATCGCGCAAATACACCGGCGCGTTCCGACACGAAGGCAAACCCTATCCTTTGCTTCGGCAGATGATCCAAAGCTGGGCGGCCAAATCACACCCTGAAGAATCGTCCTTTATACTCGTGGGAACGGATATTCCAAAGGACGGTTTTGAAAACGCGCCGTTCGCGGCCTCGATACGGTGGTGCTCAGATACGGGTGCTTTGATGACGAGGTCGAGCATCAACGCTACGTTTCTCGTTTCCTCACGTCCTCTTACGGAGCGTCCCCCGCCGGACAAATGTTTCTCCGGCGCGTGTGGACATGGTGTCGCGGCAGGTATTTTGGGTCAATCTATGGGTCTGCATAAGATTTACAAAATCCCTGCTACAGGTATCGCTTAACTGACGGGCTGATCAAGGCTCTGCTCAGGGACGGATTCCGGACTCCGCATAAGTTACTCGGCAGTTACATTGTCACAACTACCACCCATCGCCCGACCGATTACAAAGATGATGAGCCGTTTCGTTTTCTCATCGATGTGGACGTTGGCGAATACAGCCCCGACTGGTTCACCAGATGTGAGTCTATATTATACTATTAGCCCGACGGACCACTCATGCACGGGTAGCCACGCTTCTCAAATCAACGATACAGCAGGTGTTGTTCCACTACCTTGCAACCGCTCGGCCTCCCGCCCCCTTCTCAGAAGATCTGACATCTCTAGTGGCTGCCGCGTTCGGGCGCTTCACTGACAAAAATTTGAGTCGGGTGGTCATGGACGAGCCGCTGTTTCTCGTCAGGGCAGCGCGATGGTTCTGTGAGGCTCAGCCTGTGGGAACCGATGATTCACCCCGGCGACCTGCTCCACTGGATAACTGCTTCGAAATCCTCACTGATAAGCGAACCAGCACAAGTTCAAGATCCTTCGCCACATTCTTGGCATATTATTTAGCCCACGCCTTCCAAAATGGTTCGATGCTCCGGAAGGTTTTTTCGTTTCCTCACAAACCTGCTCCAGAATGGGCAAAGCAAACGGTGGTGCTTGCGGTTTCTACTGGGAAACAGGGTTCATTTGCCAGCTTCGATGATTCCTCTGCCTCGAATGCGCTAGTCTGTAGCGCCTCCACTCTTGGCGGACTGGAATCGTGGCTCGATGGGGCGGAGGGAGCTAGGACGCCATTCTGTCTCACACACACCACAGACCCCGATCTGCTCTTCGTTTTGAAGTTGGAAGACGGCAGATTTGTCCGTGTCATCCTTCATTCTGTTGTAACCGATACAAATCTCCAGAAATTGGCGCTCAAAAGAGTTATGGGCCGGCTCGAACCAAGCAACCTATTTCGTGAAGCGGTGTGTAGACCGGTTTTCTCCTTTGCTCTTCTCACATTGAATTATGACAGGGCGAGAATGCAGATTCATCAGATCAGTCTCGGGTCGCTGCGAAATATCTCGACACCAGTCAGCCAGATGGTCCCTTCGCTGTCCTTCGTGTCATCGCATCCTTCCCCGCCAAAACTTTTCTGGGAACACTGTCTTCACCTACTAAAACTTCCCCCATCGCTAACCTCAACTCCAACCTATTTCGGCGTATCACGACAGATATTCCGGCAACAGAAATTCTCGACCAGCTCATCACTGCTGCAACAACAGGAAAACGGAAGCGTCATTTGGAATTACCCCGTCCGCCTGATGTTCAGCGTAAAAAACCTCGCGTTCAGCCAGAGGCACCTCGATCTCCTGAACCCTCTCGCATCCTGCGACCACGGAAAGGAAAACCACGGGCGTCATGACATTGTAAATTGAATATCGAGGGATCATTTTATCATTATTTTACCCTATGAAAATATCCTGTAGGAATAATTAAGCATTCTGATTCCGGCTGCTTCGCACCGGATATTTTTTCTTTACCAATAGTCGCGGTTTAATGACCAAGGCTGTGGCAGTGCGCCTTGACACTGCCACAGGCCTTTCTCTTCGTCCCGTCCGGCCACCTGTTCTGAATTCACTCTCTGCTCTGGATGCTAAACTTTCTTGTTCTTGCTACGATATTCCTGAAGGAGTTCCCGCTCATTCGATGTGGTCCGAGCCTACCCTCTGTCATTCGTGGTGAGGGTGTTTCGAATTTGGCGTGCTTTACTCTGCGGACTGCGCGCCGGGTGGCCGTCCTGCTTTGCCTCTGGAAGACGTGTGCTTCTTCAAGCTTGAAGGGAGGATCTCATGCACGATTGAGACGGCGGGGCCCAGCATAGCCCATTGTATGCCTTCAAACTGTCGTCCCTGCAGCTTGGTCCAGGCATAGACACTTTCCTGCACGTCACCGACGCGGTGGGCGCGCTCTGCTTCCTACCGACGGAGACAACAATGACATACTGAGAATGTCCACCTACATACAGGAGGCTCCAAATCGTACCTAAATCGTTCTCGTACTTCTTCCCCGTGACTTTGCCATGGGTGAGAGATGTCGTGAATCTGGGCCCCGCACCCATTGGGTCCTCTTTGTCGTCTGCTGGGATAGACGGCACTTCTCCTCGACGGCTTGTGCGTCGCTGGAAGCTAGCACCAGTGTCTAGAAGTCCGAGACTGAGTCTGAGGCAGAGCGAAGCTATCTGTTGCGCGGGCGTTCTCCTGGGATACTGAGGATCCGTCGACGTCGCGAGTGGGCCCTTACTCGCTGACCCTCCATTCAAGATCCATAACTGCTGCGGCAATACTGCCCTTGGTCCCTGCCGGTCTCACCGCCGCGCAGTCTGTCCCTCATGGATTCCTATGGCTGCTGGCTCCTTCTTTTACTACCCCGGTGCCTGGCGCGCGCCACGCTTATGACGGTCCGACCTGCCAGTGCTCTACGTAACGACAGCAAGACTTCAGTATCCAATGGACCTTTGGCTGAATGTACCCAGTGCTTCGTTCTCCTCTCCTCTCTCCGTTGTCGTGCCCTTTTTGCCTATCAGTGCTCTCCTTCGGCGCTTGACTCCCACCACTTCCCCCACGTCTTTTGATAACCAGACGTCTCCTTGTCCTGCTTCCTACCCTTAAAGTCTTCCTCCCTCTCCCTCTTCCATTCCATCTTCATTGTGACTTCGCTGTCTGTCCGGGCGACTTCCTTTTATATCTGATTTGATTTGAATGTACATCATGTGAATTTCGCCGCTCTTATGTAGTCGCCCTAGGAAAATTATAGCACTTCTTAGTTCATGAAACGTATCCTCTCCTTTGGTTTGAGAGCTCTACTTATGAGGACGTTTGAGAAAGAAAAATCGCGAAAGGAAAATGGCGCGTGAAGTTTGGATTTCCTAAAATGGACATCATCTTTTGCTCCCTCCACCATCTCCCCGATGTCTCTGTCTCTGTGCGCGCTTAGACCCATCTGCAACTGGGACATGTCTTTGTGGATATCTGAACTGTCTGGGCCGTCTCTTAGGCGACGACTGTGGCAACGGCTCGCTGTCTCTCTCCTTTCTCAAGTCTGAGACAAAGAATTCTCGAAGAAAAGCTTCCGCTCTGAAACATTTACATCCGCGTCGCGAAAGATAGAAAGAAAGAGGGGTGAAGAGGAGAAGGATAGTGGATTCTCTTCACTACTTTCATCTACCGAAATGCCCTCGCTCCCCTCCTCCTCGCCCTCTGCCCCCTCGTTCTCGCTCTCGCCCTCCGGGGTCGTCGCTTTGGTTGTTGTCGTGGTTTTGGCGCTCGGGGATGCGCGATGCACGTCGTTGTGGTTCCCTTCATAAGGAGGAAGATTAAGGAGTGGCGGGTGCGTGTCGCGGACGCCGAGGTATGTACCCTTACCCTCTTCTCCATGACACACTTCTGATATCGTGTCTCTACAGGAAGCTCCTGGCGCTCCCATCCCCACCGCCCAGTCCTTTATCAGCATTGTAAGTCCTACACCCTATATCTCCTTTATGTATTTGACCATATCCGCTGTAGAGTACGCAGTCGATTGCCGCGGCTGTTCTCGTCGCTGCCCGCGCCAACATGACTGTCGTACGTGAAACCCTCTCTCACTCGCGACTTGTCTGACTTTTTTCTTGTCTCGGACCCTCAAGGCGAGCATGCGACCGAAAGTCCCCGCGGTATGCGTTGCGAAGGTGCTTGCGGTATGTCTTGATTTCCTTCCGGTCCTCAGACATGTCTGACCCATCGTTTAGAACGTCGCGCTCCGCTGCCACCTTAAGCAACTCGATGAGTACGAGGTGTCCGCGCGTTTCCACACCTGTCGCCGCCACGCCCTTCGTGGCCCATCGCCCCTTCGTACCGTCATTTGCGCCCACGACCTCAAGAAGACCGCTGCTGCCGCCGCGCTCGTCGCAGCTCGCTCTAAGCTCCCTTTGGTACGTGAAACTCTATCTGTCTCGCGTCTTATCTGACCCTTTGTCTCAGACCTCGAAGGCCAGTGTCAGGCCCAAGGTGCCGGCTGTTTGCGTCGCCAAGGTACTAGCGGTATGTCACTCTGTTCTCTCCTCAATCTCAGGCTCGTCTGACACATACCTCTTAGAACGTAGCTCCCCGCTGCCACCTCAAGCAGCTCACCGAATACGAGGTCCCTGCGCGCTTCGGTCCCTGTCGTACCCGCGTTCTTCCGGGTCCTTCGCCTCTCCGTGCCGTCGTCTGCGCCGCCCAGGATGCTCCTCCTGTGTCCTCCTCGCCCACCGTCCTCTACGACGCCCAGGATGCTTCCGTCGCCGTGCCTGCGCCGTCATCGCCCACTCGAGTCCTCGGTGCCTCTCGGCTCACCAATCTTCGACAGTCTGCGCGCGCCAAGCAGCCAGCAGCCAAGGCGTCTAACGGACCTTCCACACGTAGACCAGCGAGGCGCATGTTCACCGGGGAGAAGGAGAACGGCCAACCCTTTCGATTCCCGCCACGGACGGTGGCCGCCTGATTCGTCCAGCTGCCGCATCACCTCGTATCACACCATCAGTTTCGTTGCTCGCATCTTGATATAATCACCCGCGCGCGCTAGTCGACGCGCAAATATGTCTCCTTCTTTCCTTACTTATAATCCGTTTAATACCTAATCCGTTCTCGCGAGGGCCTGGCTGGATCATCCTCGGTGGCCTAATTATTCTTTTGCTTCGAATCACTTATAATACTGTGTACGGGTTCCTTATATTTTCATATGGTGCTATCATGTATTCCTCTGGGTTTTAATGGAATTCGAGTTGAGCTCGACGATATTATTCTGTGCCGCCACGATCATGAACTTAGACCCAGGTAGTGGAAATTGATAAGATCTTGGAAAGGAATTTGACCCATATCGTCCTTTAGAATCACATTCTCAATATATCGATGGGCGGGCCTCATGGTGTGCCGAATGTGAAGCGATATCGATGGCTTGCGGATGCGGAGTTCCTCCAAAAATGCAGCCAGTTCCGAGTCGGGACTCCGAAAGTATTGCACAGAAGGCTGAAAACCCTTGTGAGCGTTCTAAAACAGTGGTGCTGAAGAAATAATGCGCAAATTCTGTCTGCCATATATTGGTCGTATGTAGCAAGCTTAGGAAATCTAGGATAACGGTCAAAGCGTAAAGTCAGATCAGTGGCAGTGCATGTCGGCCCGACCATCCGTATCGGGTCTCCGCTTCTCAACACGCATGATAAAATGCGCTACGACACGCTGTCGGCCGTTCTCTCGCTTTCTTGTGGGCCTCGTCCTCCTTGAGATCCTCACACCCACAGCTCTCCCTTTAGCGCTGTGGTAGCCCACATTTCGGATGTTAGTTGTAACACGTTGTTCAAAACTTCAACTTGAAGTTGCGCAATGCTTTTCGATCGTTCGCGCCGACGGCACTACCCTGCGACATGGTAGATAATGCGGAGTTCCGTTTCCTGCTTATCTCGTCTCTGGTTCCATTCAAGTCACCTGGCTGTCCTTCAGCTTGGTTCTCTCGTATCGGATCGACGATCGAATCTCGATATAAAGCCACCGTCGTAGCAAACAATCGAATTGTCTTTGTCTGCGTCCACCCTAGTTCTCCAAAAGAAACTATCCCATCCACAATGTCGACCACCACCACCGTCACCGAGACTGTCGCTCCTGAGGCCGCCTTCACGTTCCGCCACTCTGCCGGCGCCCAGACCAAGACTCACCTGCCGCTGATCGCCAATGAGAACGCCTTCCTCGGCGATGTCTTCTGCAAGTGAGTCCTCTGCCGCGTTGCGCCTTGACTCTTCCATCCTCCATAAGCTCCCCATCTGACTCCTCTCCCCAAACAGCCAGAAATCCTCCCCCGAGAACCCGCTGACCAGCGGCTTCTTCCGTCTTGAGCCCGGCACCCCGCTCGACTACACGTACACGTACCACGAGATGAAGATTATTCTGGCCGGCGACTTCACCATCAGCGACGCCAGCGGGCAGACGGTGCACGCCAAGCCCGGCGACGTCTTCGAGTTCCCCAAGGGCTCGCGCATCAATTTCAAGACGGAGAAGGGCGGGCTAGCCTTCTTCACCGGCGGGCGGGGCGAGGGCCAGGCTTGAGCGGGTTCACGTATAGAGAGCAGGTCTACGGAGAGCAATTCTCGTACGTTCTGTGACGCACTGTCAAGTGAATCCCACTCATCTCTTAGACAGTAAACGTCAGATCTTTCGCAGTGTATGATAGGCGGCCTCCTTTTTCACCTCTTTGCTGCCATTTCTCTCAATTTCCATGTCATTCATCGTTCTGAACAATAAACTGGCTTTACTCTCAGTCGTACCTGGCGGATGCTCGATTTTGGAAATAAGAACTGTTCTGTCTGTGCCCCAAAAAATAGTAATACAGCTGTTGTTAACTGGATTTCGTCGGGCTTCATCGCGGGATTACAAGTTCAACTAACAACTTGATTGTGTATTAGGCAACTCCGAGATCCCCGAAGCACGGTCGCATTTGATGAAAGATAGACTCTAAAAACCGAGTGAGAAGGTGGAAATTTTGGAGCAAAGTTATTGGGCTTCAAAATACGGTTCGCAAGTAAATACAACACCGGGACCTGAAGGTATCCAAAATACATAGAATCAACCAGAGTTGAAATACGCCAATTTTAACGCAGCTCCGTGAGGAAGGGGTACTTTCTGAGATGCTGCGGGTTTGCGCCAATTTCCTCCAGTGCCCTCGCCTTTGCGACAAACTGCGCAGCTTCCTCTGACGAGGTTTCGATACTACGCAGAGCGTAGTCTGCATCCGACCTAACATCAGACGCAGGGTGCCTTGATAGTCACAAACATCAGATATTTTCCAACTGTCCAGCTCGTAACACGCTTACCTCAATAGCCAAAATAGCTGTTTGCAAGGATCGATTCTCAGCAGGGCAGCAGTCAGGCTCGGATACTCCACAATCTCGCTCAGCACCCAACAAGTCCAGCGAACCACACCGAAATTCGGCGACTGGAGACGGACCGAAAATGATTGCAAGGCGTCGAGAACCGCCTCGGCGCCTTCTTGTGAGCCTGCGCTGATGCAGCTCAGGGTGTGAATTGCTTCCTTCCGAACAACAGCACTCTGGTGGCTAATGGGCGCAACCGAAAATCAGGTTTCATCACCCAGACACTTCAGACCATCCGAAAACTCACCGTAAAAGGGAACAGATCCGCCGGCAGGATTCTAGGTCCGAATCCAAAACCCGAGTACTGAGAATCGAATCGCCGTGCCCCGAGATATAGGCGAGCATGCGGCAGGTCCAGCGAGCCACCTCGTAATCTGGCGGATCGAGGTATGATAATAGCTCCGTAGAATCCAAGTTTACTGCCTGCGCACCCACGACAGCCCATGCCCCTTCCTCTGACTGGCACAGGGATGCCAGAGCATAGAGCACATTCCGTAAAAGAATCGGTTCGTCTTTAGCGTCATGACCGAATGTTTCGGGCGGAAAGATCTCCTTGTGAGTATAAATCGGGTGTATATGCTGTGGGTCATGGTATTGAATAAGGGGATGGAATTCAAGAATGGGTTGTCTGTGAATCACATTATGGCAAAGGAAAATATCTTATCGAGAACACGCACTCTGTAGATCTCGGTCCTCTAGTACGCCAACGATGTAAAAGTGACACCAGTGAAGCACACAGATCCAGCTGAAGAAGAGCACCGTGGAAGAGACGAAATTGTGCGATGCTGCAGAAAATCGAACAAACGGGAATCTCGAGTTTTAAAATTCCTGGGTTTATCTTGAGCACTTGGAGAAGGTGCTTTAGTGCTTTCGAATCAACAGCCGCTCGAGCTGCATCTTCGGATGCGCTTCCTTTGAGTACACAGTCAAATGCTTGGATGGCCGATGATTGGATGTCAATGTTGCTATGCCTGGCCCATGGTATTTAGTCGCACTCCACAGTCAATATGCAATATATAGTGAGACGAACCCGAAAAGTGAAACAATTGCTTTGCAAAGCCCAAGTTTGACAATTGTAATGCTCAATCCCTTACGGCGGGCGATGCATTCCAACATATTACAAGTTATCCGCAGGATATCGGCATCGGAAGAGCGAAGCAATTCCAGCGCGCAGTCCGGGGCCCTTCCTTCGACGATCGTCTGCGCTTCCTCCTCTGTTTTTCTTGCTCGGATCGTTAGATGGTCCAAAACGAACATCCGCGTCGAAGGCAGTATGTCTTTGTATCTAAAGTCGTGAACAACATTGACAGTTAGATGGTGTCCGAGATTTGCGTGGGTACGAACGTGAGATAGCTTGTCAATGTTTCGACAGTGTCCTTCGAGAGCGGGGAGTCCCCTCTCTCTGTAATCAATCCCACCGCCTGTCGATGATATAAGCGCTTCATAAGTGGTTTGGCAAGCGCATGAAGTGGAATGGTGGCCCCAGTCGGATTGCTATCTGACCACCAACTGTGTACACTCTGGGGAGTACTCCAGCGACGTAGTGGCTGCATTGGAAATTCAGAGCCAGACCCGGAGCACTGCCTTTGACCAGTGCCGCGGTGGTAACAGGCGCAACCGTTGACGTACCCTCGAGTTCGGTCCGGGTCTACCGACGGACGTCGACGCGCAATCAGATATATGTCACTTCTGGAGAAGAAGAAGCAGTCATGGGCATTGCTCACCGTCACGTCTTTTTGCAATATTTTGCTGTGTGCAAGAGCTCTTCAGGAGAACTTTCCAACCAAGCTTAATTTTCGTCAGTCGGCGAAGTTAGCACTGGCATAACCGGTTACCGCATAAGTAGTAATACAGAACGTCCCCGGGGTTGGGAAGGTGTGGAAGAAGTATCGGCAGGCATAGCACAGAAAAGGTCCGACGATTCTCTGCCAGTCCGAGATTCATACATGATCAAAAATTCCGTTTCGAAGGTTCAACTTCTGCTCGAATGCGCCGGGTCTAGTACGTGAACTGATCAGAGGCCTTGACTGAGGCGGGAACTTGGACGAGGCGAATACTGATATTTCACACCAAGGTTTTGATTTTTTGCACGATGTTTCACTGAGGGACAAGAGGAACATCAACTTGGACTGGAATTTCTGTGTCGAGTAGTGTTACCAGATTACGGTTGGATGACGGTCAAACCAAAAGTTTCAGATCAGTGGCAGTGCGTTGGCAACTGCCAGCCACAAGCCGTTACGCATGTGACAGTCTCAGTCCGCACAGTGACTCCATCTTGACTTCATCCTCCTCCAAACTTCATCTTTGGAGGCCGATGTCGCTGGTTGGAGACACCCCAACCCACAGATTTTCCGCCTGGGCTAAGGCTCGCAATCGTTTGGCAGAGCTGAACAAACTAATTGACGCACTTCTTTCGGAGCGACAAAAAATAGCGGACGAATTGGGTTCCATCGTCTATCCAGTTCTGACCCTTCCATACGAAATAACTTCCCTTATTTTCACTCTATCCCTCCCCAAACGCACAGAACCCACTGGGGATAATGCCCCATTACTTCTCACCCAGGTCTGCCGTTCGTGGCGCGCCATTGCTTTCGCGACGCCGAGCCTCTGGCAATCGATAACCCTCCATGGAAGTTGGGGATCACATATAAAGTACGGAAAGCTGCTTGACATTTGGCTTCGGAACTCTGCGACCCTCCCACTCTTTCTCTCCTTCGGTGGCAACGACGCCATCGCACAATCCCTTATAGACAGCAGCCTGTCTCATCATCTTCGATGGAGGGAAATCGAATTATCTTCACGCACAGATATCGAGACTGCGGACGTTGAATTCCCTATTCTTCGTAAAGTAACGTTATTGGTCTCTGAGACGTCGATCCGGCACATCTTCAGAATCCAAAATGCACCTATGTTGCATGAAGCATTCATCAGGACATTAACCGACGAAGACCCCGGTGTGCAACTTCCATGGGCGCAGCTTACGAAGCTCATATTCGAAACTTTTGGGTCGCCCCCAATATGTTTGCGCATCTTGCGCCAGTGCTCAGATCTCCTCTTGCATCTCACACACAGGTCGATTGCCCCGTTCACTCTCCCCATTTTCGACCACACACAATTGACTCTAAACAATCTCAACTCACTGGAAATTGAATTCATTGGCTCCTCCATTGTACCGCATCTTACACTCCCACGCCTCCGGGAACTCACCTTGTCCGGGACAATTGCTTCGGCCATCGAGCCATTCCGAGCTCTGTTTTCTCGCTCCTGCTGCTCGCTGCAACGGCTCTCAATCATTGTAGATCACGACAAAACGAAACCCGAATCATTGTTGCTATTTTTCCAGCTCGTCCCCACCGTCGTGACCCTCACGTTGGAACTCCGGAACTTGGCATTGCACCAAGCCATTAATGTCCTATTCTCGACAGGCGTCCTTCCCGTGTTGAAGGCTCTGACTATCGATGCTCGCCGCGTGCGGGACGAGTACGATTCCTTACTCGACGTCCTGCGATCTCGACGCGAAAATAACACCTTACAGGCTTTCTCACTTACCCTTCGCCCACGCACAGGGCAGCAGTTGCCCTCTCCATTCCCAGAACTCGCGATGGCGCAGTTTCGAGATCTCGCGCACGGCGGGCTTCAAAGTTGTATACAGCTCAAGGGAAATTGGAGACCTCTTGTCCTCCTCGATACGTTTGCGTAATTAATCTATGGGACGACCGGGATTTTTTTTTCTTGTGCATGAATAGATGTCTTGGTCTACGCTGCAAATTAGGACTGATTGACTTGCTGCGCGATGGTCCCATTGCAAGAGATATTAAACTCGGAGGTAAGTAGGAGCGACATCAGCGAGTCGGGCTTCATCGAATCGAATCAACCGCAAGCAGACTGATAGTATACTGCGGCGGGAGAGGCGACGATGTACCTAGGAATGTGTTCGCGAGATTTGCCGCAAAGATGAGGGATGAACGATCAAACCCGAGGTTTAGCCTTGGCCTTGTACCCGGGCTTGATCGCCCCTTCGCCCGCTATACGGGGCAAACCTAGGGGATATCCTATACAGGCGACTGATATTGACGCGTTACTGACGCATTTACTCACTTTTCATCCTGTATACGTCTGGGTTACCTCGGTTGGGTCCCCGCCACAACTCCCCATCAAACAAGCTTAAGGTAATCGATATTGCGGTTAATTAGGCGCGAAAAACAACAGGGAAAACGGGTGGTATCAAAAACTTAGGATGACATAGCCGATCAGCGCCTAGCCTCATCTCCGGTATGAATTTAAATCTCAAATACAATTCTCAATTGAATATGAGTGGATTGTCAAGCATGATGCGGCCACCTTCACGCGAAAAATCACACGGACGAGGTATGGTATCAGAGATTTAGGATTACATAGCCGATCGGCGCCGAGCCTCAATGGGTGCTCATCTCCGGTATGAATTTAAACCTCAGTATAATTCTACATTGAACCTGAGCAGATTGCCAAGCATGATGCGGCCATCTTCGGGCTCCGCTTGATAATTTTAAATTATCAGCATTGGCTAACCGACGCTGTGTGGGCGAGGGTATAAAGGCGAGGCAGAGTGAAGTAGTTCGTCTAGCAAACTCCCACATTTCGCAGTGTAAGCTCCAGCCCATTTCCTACTCACTTTTCGTGACCTTTATATTTATACAGAATATATCAAGGGACAATGCTTTTCAAGTTCACCTCACTCCTCATTCTTATTGGCCCCCTGGCAGCGGCGGCTTCCGGCCTCAGTTACAACATGCGAGGTACGAGCACTAATATTGTTGTAGCGTCTGTCTACGAGAGACTAGGCCTCAGTGCTCTTGAGGCTCGAAACGACTGCCGCAGAGACGCAGCTCTGCGCTCTGCTCTCGATCCCGATGCTATTCTTTCCAAGAGAGCCGACTGTAGCACTCAAGGATTCGACTCCTACTGCCAAGCACAGTTTGGGTTCGGTGCCTGCTGCCGCGAGACCGGGATAAGTAATCCTCCGTATTACTGTGCCGATTGCACTCATCCCATTCATTCGTGCTGAAAGGTAAGTGGAGACAGTGACATATGGCTTTAATTTAATCCTCTAAATCAGGCAAGAATCAGGCGGATTCAGAAGAGATATAAGTATAGATATCAAAGGTGATTTTGGGGTCCGGAAGCTAGTATTAGTGTTGGTGAAGATTATGAATCAACTTTGATCCAAAGATTGTCATCCACATATTTTAGTGGGATTGAGTCTGCTGAAATGAGAGCACATACTTGTGGAGATCCTGAGGAAGAAGGTACCGTCTTTGGAGTGTTCAACTTTTGAATCAGAAATCTTTTTACCTGAGTCACTGATCCGTGTCCTCACTTTCAACACAGTTTTGAGATGCCTCGCGTTGTTACTTTTGAGAGATGTACTCGTCGCCAGTATCCCATATTTTCGCTGGTTGTGCGTTGTTCATGATCGGTGCTCATGTTTTGTAAAGGAACATCGGCTGATCGGCCCGGTGATCAATCGCCCCCCATCAATCAATTTCTTTCCAACTCCGCCCTCGGTTCTTGCACTCGACCATCATGCCGCCTCAACCTATCCTCAAATACGGAGGTCAGCCCACACAGTTCCTTTGTCGGATGCTAATCGCAGGTGATCAGTGATTGCGGCCGATGGCACTCCAGCAGAAGACGTCGCTCCCAAAAAATGGACAACTCGCACCTGCGACTTGCATGATTGTAAAAACTTCGAGAACCTCAATAAATGTGCTCGTTGCAAGTATGCGGAATAATTAAAGTTCTATGAATACGTACTCAGCATTCTACCTAGGACCGCTATGTATTGCGTAAGTTTCCGACTCCCTGGAGACGCGCAGCCAGCTGATGGGCCAACCGCACGCACAGAGCAAGGAATGCCAAAGTAAATGAGAATTACCCTCAGAACCTCCATGCTGACTTTTTGTTGCTCTTCTTAGAGGCGGATTGGGTGCGCCATAAAGCTTATTGCAAGATGGTAAAGGATTCCCGCCGGCAACTGACGAAAGCGGGGGCGAGCCGCCACTCCAGCGCCATCTCCGTCTGTGGACCGCCGTTTCAACGGCTCCCTTGTCTGCGCCACCATCGTCGCCCTGAAACTCAACAAACATCCCGAAAACATCGACAACTTTGGTTTAGTCGTCACGCTCCACCCGCGTCCTCACCACGAAGCCGGCTCGCGTTTCCAGCTGATTTCTGCTGTGGTGACGCCATGGCGGAAATGATGACGGGCTACATGGCGTCTCTAGAGGCTCAAGCCCATGCCGTTGATTTGCTAAAGCTCCACAAGCAGCACCGCGACGAGCTGAAGGCGAGAACTCGGGGGATGGAGGACTACGCCACTGTGATCGTCGTGGCAAAGAACCTTGGGGAGCACGCGCTACCTGGCGGCCTTTTCACCGAAACTAGGTGCGCATGCCAGTGGCTGCTATCTTGTGAATCTTCCCTTCTATGGCGTTCTCACTGTTTGAAAGCAGATTTAAGCCGATTGGCGTTCACAAGCAAATGGTGCGGAGCGCCCAGCTGACGGATCCGACACTCGACTGGTACACCAACTTGAAGATTCAAGTCGACCGTGATATTCCGAACCAGGCAATAGTGGGGTAGTTGCTGACATGTCTCTGTCACCTCAAATTAAGTTTTGCTGTATACTCAATTGTCGATTTCGGCTTGAATTTTGAACCGCGTATGATTTTAGCCCTGGAGTTGCAGGCTCGATTTATCTCGACTTGGAGAGTAGCAAATGTTCGACACCGCGCGTGCATCACAACTCCACTTGGGTTTAAGCCAAGTTTAACACGTTATACACGTTCTGCGATCCAAGTCTATTATGGTATCAAATCTGCCCGAAGTAAAAGCGTCGCGCTAGCATGGCCTACAGTAGCCCACATATCAGAGTACAGACCGGGTGAACTGGTAAATTTTGCATGGATACGAGTCTTTCGGAGAACAGGGTCAGTGGAAGTTACAAGAGAGATAGTCAGGACTCACGGAGCACTCGCAACGTCATTGCTATTAGGTCTCAGGGTCGCTCTCAACGTCCGAAGAATCGGATTTGCTCTCCTCGTCTTTATTGTACTCCCAGTCAGTAATCGCGCTATTAAACGAGAAATTTATTGAAGGGAAGGCCCGCCGGTACGAATCCTTGGGGCGTGACCTGGGACCGGTGATGAACACCTCCTCGGGTTTGCACCCCGATTTCGAGACGAAGGAATGTAGAGCGTCGATTGCGTCTGGCCCTAGATCGTCGTCGGGAAGTAGAAAGTCGTCGGGAACTTGAAGCCTGCGCAGAGCAGGAACGATGAAGGTCTCGAGATAGCCTGTCGGCCCGTTCTCCTCTTCGAGCCACTTCCACAAAACCAATTTCTCCAAGTGCGCAAGGGTTATGCCGACATCAGCTTGAGTGGCTTCGTAGTCGCCGTAAAGGATCAGCTCGCAATATGTGAGGTTGACACTGTGCTCCAAAACATAGGTACATTCGTATGGTTCTTTCGCCACTAGGGTAAGCGACATCAAATGGGCCCACGGTAAGAGGCGAGGAGGATAGTCGAAATCCCAAAGGGTGGCAGTACGTAGGCGAGGCGCTTCGAGTGCCACGGAGGAGACCGGTGTGTTACCCCCGTAGACTCGTATATCTAAGCTGCGAACGAGGGGAATCGGGCCATCGATAGCCAAAAGATCGCCTTGCATGATGATTAATTGGACATATTCCCATCGCGTGCGATGAGGAAGAATTGCCTCCAGAAATTTATGGGAGGGTGTGTCGCCGTAGTCATCCATTTTGATTGAAAGTGGACAGTTTCCGGATCTGTCCAGCCATGACCGGAGCATATAAATGTGAGGTTCGAAATCACCGTCGAGGTAGTATAATGATATTGCTCTCCAGAGAGCGGGAGTGATCAGAGCGATTTGTCTCCATATGCGACAGATGCGTGTCAGGAGATTTGGGGATAAAACTCCCAACACTGGCGGGCAGAGGGGGTAAACTGGGAGGAAGTGAACGAAGATTTCCGATACGATTTCGTTCGGTAACGTGAGGACTGGGTACGTGTATGCGTCGAGCCGCGCTTGTGCGGACTCTCGCTCATTCTTCAGAGCCACGAGAGAGCTTTCTAAAGCTGAAATACGGGAATCCAAATTTGCGAGGTGCGCGCGATCCGCCGCAAGATTGGATAGCATTTCCGATGCGGCAAGCGCCAACAATGAGTTGAGGAACTGTCTAGAGCTAGTAGAGAGTCAGGCATATATATTCGAAACTGGAATGAAGCGCCTACAAGCTGCAATTCAAGTAATTGTGTACCTTTCCAGAATCGCAAGAGGCAAGCGTGATGCTATTTGTGATTGTGTGCTCATGTATCTCATCAATGGATCAGAACAGCAGATACTGACGTCCCGTATGACGTAGCCCACAATTCCTTTATAAACTCGCTGTTTAGCTGGCGTTTTCACCCAAAATCTCCGTCTTAAACACCATGTCGAATTCCAATCGTAAAGATGCAGATTTACCGCCCAAGCGCGACGCGCCGCCTCTCGTCCCAGTCTCCAAACCGCTCTCGTCGACGCGCCTCCCCCGACTCATATACTTGTTGCTCTTGCTGTCGACCCTTCTCTCCGCATACTATGGGTACAGAGTTGTGCAGTGGAAGACGGAGGTCGGTGGATGGTAAGCTTACCTCGGTATCATTTCGCAAACAAACATTGACCAGAGGCGCAGGTGGAACCTCGCCCTCGGGAAGCGGCCGCCACAATTAAAATTCGAGGAAGGAGAGCGGCCGAATGCAAAGGCGAGAAAAGGGAAGAAGGATACGGGTGAGACGGTGGAAGATCGAATCAATGCACTCGCCGACGCGCTTGGAATGCCTTCGCGTGATCTGGCGTCCGCCATCGCAGGCGCCGTGAAACAGTATGTGCCGCCCGCGAGTTTGTCGTCGGTCGCGGCGCACCAGACTGGGGAAGCGGTGGAAGTATTGCTGAACAGTGCAGAGAAGACCGATGAGCAGCGGGCAGCGGAGAAGAACGCAGAAGGTGGTGGCGTTGTCGACGGCATTGCGAGCGGTTTCGGGAGCTTTGTGGGCATGGACGAGCCGTAATTCTGGGCGCGATATTCTACTATGCATTTGGACTTCCCATTGTAATTTTGCAACACGTTTCCCCGGTCCTCGATACACTATTTAAAGCAGATTTAAAGCTTGAAGACTCAATCGCATCAAGAAACATGAAAATTCTGAATTCAATCGGTAGTGGATAGGTGCTTCGGGAATCGGAAAATCATTTGTCGTTCTGAGCTACTCGTCAATCAGAGGGACTTTCTTTTGGCTGGCAGACTGCCACTCGGGCAGAATCTCAAACTTGCCTGCTGCGGTGCCGAAATGCCGATCAGACACAACAACCACAAACAGAACTGTTTCTTGCCTACAGCGCCCAAAGGCTTGACTCCAGAAAGCTTGAATCGAAGCGTGCGTAGGCAGTTTTATTAAAGTTCTGAATCTGCCTCATCAATATCTCAGCCGCTCCACGCCGTCTGGCAATTTTCTGCCATTTGGGAAGACAGCACCCCATCGAAATGCTATCCAATCTCGCGGCGGATCGCGCTCGCGTCGCAGATTTGGATTCCCGTATTTCAGCTTAGAAAGCCCTCTCATGTCTCTGAAGAATGAGCGAGAGTCCGCACAAGCGCGGCTCGACGCATACGCGTATCCAGTCCTCACGTTACCGAACGAAATCGTATCGGAGATCTTCATTTGCTTCCTCCCAGATTACCCCCTGTGCCCGCCAGTGTTGGGACTTTTATCCCCAAATCTCCTGACACACATCTGTCGCTTATGGAGACAGATCGCTCTGACCACTCCCGCTCTCTGGAGAGCAATATCATTATACTACCTCCACTGCGACTTCGAATCTCACATTCACATGCTCCGGTCCTGGCTGGACAGATCCGGAAACTGCCCGCTTTCAATCACAATGGATGACTATGACGCCATATCCCACAATGCATTTCTGGAGGCAATTCTTCCTCATCGCGCGCGGTGGGAATATGTCCAACTAGTCATCATGCGAGGCGATCTTTTGGTTATCGAAGGCCCGATGCCCCTAGTTCGCAGCTTAGATATAAAAGTCTACGAGGGTAACACACCGGTCTCCTCCGTGGCACTTGAAGCGCCTCGCCTACGTACTGCCACCCTTTGGGATTTCGACTACCCTCCTTGCCTCTTACCGTGGTCCCATTTGACATCGCTCACCCTCGTGGCGAAAGAACCCTACGAATGTGCCTATGTTTTGGAGCACAGTGCCAACCTCGTATATTGCGAGCTGATCCTGTACAACGAAGATGACTCCACTCAAGCCGGCGTCGACATCACCCTTCCGCGCTTGGAGGATTTGGTTTTGTGGAAGTGGCTCGGAATTCAGAGCTGGCTGACAGGATATCTCGAGACCTTCGTCGCTCCTGCTCTGCGCAGGCTTCAAGTTCCCGACGAATTTTTAGGCCCGGACCCAATCCACGCTCTAAATTCCTTCGTCTCGAAATCGGGGTGCAAACTCGAGGAGGTGCTCATCACCGGTTCCAGAGCGCGCCCCAAGGATTCGTACCGGCGTGCCTTCCCTTCCATAAATTTCTCGTTTAATGGCGCGATCACTGACTGGGCGGACAATAAAGATGCGGAGAGCCCGGACGAGAGTGACACTGCCTGGTGATAGCAATGACCCTGCGAGTGCTCCGTGCAGTCTGATATCTCTCCTCAACTCCCGCTGACCCGCGTTTCCGTTAGATCTATTAATACTTCGTGACACAGGTTCACGAAATCTGGATGCCGATCAACTCACCACCGAATTTCTTTTTGTCCTCAGGATCAACTTGTCCGCGACGGTTAATAGGAGACACGGAGGAGACACGGAGGAGTATTCTTGAGATACCCATACCCTGCGTACTATATTCGTTTATTTTTGAACAGTGACCGGCTAATGTTGGCCTAAATGTTTTTTTTTTTCATCACTTCGGCGGCTCCGACTCCTGCGGCTAGATTCTATGAATATCTTTACGGTCAGGCTGTTGTAGATATGAGTCGGTTGGCTGCCTGAGCTCATGAATGCACTCTATCTTTAGATGCAAGGCCATCAAGTGCCGTCGCGTACTTGAAAAATTCAACACGGACCTCGGAGCCGATGGCCTCGTCAAAATTTTCTTTCCGAAATCTGCAAAGTCACGCCACGCCGTGAGATCCGCAGATCTTCATCGAGCTTGTCGAGGTCTCCACCCGTTCCGAAACCTATGTGCAAGGTCATGGAACGCCATATGCTTTCGAACTCGTCTCCCCATTAATGTAGCATAGTTATAAATGAACCTGATACTCTGCGGTTCAATGAACTGAGATATTTGCAAAAAAACTTATAATAGAGGAATCTCATGGAAAAAAACCGGGTACATTCAGTGTTGTACGATGATATGAAACTCGAAAACCTTCAACTTGAAGCTATGTGACCATAGAATACTACTTAGGAGCAGCTGGCAAGTGACTGGAAGTACGAGCATATCTCAACTGAGAAACCAACAGCTCAAGGGCGCGGATATATCGAAGAGCACCGGTCTCGCTCTTATCTGCGCTCGGAGCCGTTCCTCCGGTGGGTGGCGTACTTAATTCAGCTGTAGTGATCCCAAAAAGGAATCTTGATCGGAGTTGCGAGCATCAATCAATCCGCGATGTTGCGGTCTACGTCGATACCGGGACGGCCACTGTCCTTGGCCGGTACGTTCAACCACACTCCCCGAGTGAGGGCCGAAGAGATATACCCATTCCTTGCCCGAACTAAAGCTTTCTGCCATTTTACGCGTCTCCGCAAACTCGCCGACAAGTGAAAATGAACTCCGTGTCTCGGCCTGTTGCTCGGGGTGCTGCAATATATAACTCTGGGACCAACTCTTCGAAGTGGCACCCACAAACTGGCAATGGCAAGTTCCAGAGACCCTAAATCCAACACTCTCCCACGCGGGCAAGCATGCTTCAGTTGTAGGCGCAGAAAAATGGTGATTTTCTCCATGTTTTATCTCATACGACGGCTTAATTACTTCAGAGATGCGATGGGGTGCTTCTAGTTCCTTGGAAACAGATGCTACGTTGATTCTAACTCGCACTTCGTGTGTTGTAGGCCCATCCCATATGTGGTCAATGCGAACGGGGAAACAGACCGGACGACTGTGAATATACACACGGTCAAAAGCGTGCCAGGGCCGAGATGTTACAAGAGAGCATCAGCCGAGTTGAGAGCCGTATCTTCGAGCTTGAAAATCCTCACCGGTCTCCACCTGCGGTTCCACTTCACCAACCATATCAATTTGGAACTGCCCCGCGACCGAGTTTGCCTCAGCCCAGTCGTATGAACTGTCCGCTTGCTGTGCCCAGACTATTAACTCTTGATTTGCAGAGCACGAGCCATGGGCAGCGGCAGACGAGCCTCCGAGTGATATAGTCCAGACACTGTAGGAATTTCCTGCATATTTATAGGTCTCCGATTGTCTTACATTTTCCAAGGGTCGACCTGTTCCTTTCCTATTCCTCGGAATTTGGATTCTTCCTCAATGGCTCTCGCTTTCGGCAGTCTGCATTACTTCACCAGCCGATGGGTCACCACGCGCGCCCGACTCCGGCCCTGTTGTCGGCTGTATATCTCTGTGCTTCGCGTCTCTCCAAGCAGCCCCGTTTAATTGCCCAAGAGCCGGTATTCTTATCCCGCGCGTTGGACCTTACGGCCAAGGGCTTGTCCGGAAGTCATCCGCACAGAGTTATGCACAACCTGCAGGCCGAAATTCTACTTGCCTACTACTTTTTTGCCTGTGGTCGATTCTTGGAGGGAAAATATCACACAGCTTCTGCAATGTCGCTGGGACTCAGCAGCGGCCTCCATATGATTCGATCTGCAAATGCTCCGCTGTCCGGCAACCTTCCCCCTGCGCAGGACGCTATCGAGGAGGGGGAACGTATCCACGCTTGCTGGGTCGGAATGATACTGGACAAAGTTTGGGCCGTGGCGCTGAGTGAGACCCCGCACATAGACCATCAACACCAGAATTCCGCAGTGGATACACCGTGGCCGCTCGAAATGGATGATTATGCGAAGGTAAGTAATCCATCCTTGTTGTGAAAACGTCTCACTAATACTGCCATCAGGGACTCCTCAGTCCACCGGCACGATACACCAACACCTTGCAGAAATTTGTCAATAGCGTCCCAACATCCGACACCGGCATGTCGACGATTGCGATGCTTTCTAAGGCGTCCGTGCTTTGGCAGCGGTCAGACGGCCTCGCACGCGACTGGAAGCCAGGTATTCCTTTTCAAGTTGAACAATGAGATACGACGAAACTATTTCTTTTACAACAGACATGTCACACAATCAGTCGGCCGCCTTCCAGGACTCCTTCGCGGCGCTCGACGGCCTCATCGATAGCTTCCGTGCGGCGCTTATCCCGCCGAACCGCATCCTGCACCCCACGCCTGCCATGACGCGCGCACTCGGTCATGCTCTCTTCTTTTACTTTTACACATAACTAAAACCACCCTCATAGTTGTTGCACACAGCATAGCTCACACTGCTACGATTCAACTCCACAGAATCTGCCCGTGCAGGCGACCCCAACTCGCGCAGAAAGTGCTCGTTGCCGCAACCTCGGTGCTCAATATCATTGTCTCCATCCCGCTGCAGCACTTTGCTTTCATCAACCCGATCATGGGCGTAAGTGTGGCACCGAGTGCAATATTTCTGTCCGATACTGATTAATTTATCTTTGTGTCTTCAGACAGTGTGGTTGGCGTCCTGTCAGGTGCTTGTGGACGAAGTCTATAGACTTCGAACGCAGCGCAATACGACTTGGCAAGGAGCACAAGAAGTAAGTCGACTCGTGGACCTCCTTACACGCACCGTCGGTCCTTTCCTCATTCGCGGGGACCTGTCCATTGCTCAGTAGGTCTCCTGCTTCCCACTCTTCTAACGCTAATAAAGTATCCAAGACTATCAAATCTCCCGAATTCAAGAGGCCTGTGCCGGGATGCAGTCGTAAGGCTCTTGCCTCAAGAAGTTTCAGTCGTATTACATTTGAGAATCCGCGGCTCCCAAAAATACCTTTTTAGACGTATTTATGTGTACCTTGTTACTTTCTTGTTTTGCCCCTAGCGTCGAATTTCAACCTATCGTGATTCGTGTACTCCAGAACACCATGTCCGATCGTTACTCCGTTCACAGCTGTTCATTAACATTAATTCGACGACACCCCGAACTTTCCCCTCAGCTCTTCCCATCCAGGATTATTGGTGCTCACGCCCTTCAACCCGCCGGCGTAGGTCCCATTCGCAACCAACTTGAAGCTCGGGATACTCGTGTCCGCCGTCCGTTTCCAAGCGCCCACAGCTGAGGACGACAGTGTTTTGCCCATGATAGTTGAGGATTCCCTCGTGAACTGGGAATGCGGTTTGCGGGCCGATATTCGCAATGCGCTTCCCCATTTGCCAGCCATTTACGTAGAGCTGGGCTGCGGTGGAATTAAAATAGGTGGAAAGGGAGAGCAGAACAGGCGTACCGCGGTAGTGGCCCACGGCCGCATCGAACAAAAACGAAAGAGGGATATCATATCCTTTTGGAAGGTTCAAGTTGAACGTAGTGCGGAAGAAGCCGACCTAACAAGATCTCTTGAACCAAATAGCCCACGATTAATAACGAAACCTACCCCAGGTTGCTCAAGCCCTTGGAAGGGCGTTCTGGTCTCCCAGTGGGAGTCATCGTATCCGGCAAGTGCCATCCTTTGCGCTGCCAGGACATTAAGATGCTCGCACACCAATTGCAAGTTGATGTGCCGGTAATTTACCTCACCGTAAAGCCCGCCCTCGTTGTAGATCTTCCTGACGGTGTCAGGGTGGTGTTCACCCATGAAATTACCCGCCACCGTCCAGCCTGTGAATTGTGCACTGGTGTTCCGACCAACTAAATAATATCCCTGCACACCCGTCAACTGGGGTTTGATCTATCGATGAAAGTATCACCTGTAGGCCCCGCGGCTGTTGCAGGTCTCTGGCCCGTCCACCAGGCGTGCAACAAACATCCTGACCCGAAAGGTCTCCGCCCATATGACTGAATGGATGTCGCCATCAGCGGGGTATGTCAATATCACCGTTGTTTAACTTACTCCTGCAGTACCACGACATGATTTTCACCCGTCCGCAACAACTCCTCCGAAACGGGGAAGCTATCGTTATTCGTCCTGCTCCGGGTGTCTGATGCTCCGAGGTAGTGTGTATTTAACCACACAGATGCGGCAAAATTCAGCGCTCCAGAGGACGAGATGTTCACCGCGGTCGGCGCGGTAGTGTTGCTATCGTGCATGAAGGTGCCACGCCACACCAGATTCCCCGCCTGGGAAATTGGTTAGGCTGGGCATATTTTTTGAAAACAAAGATGCGTACATGAAAACCATATTGATCGGCGTAAAGGATCCAGGGTTCGCCGTAGTAGGGCGGAAAGACGCTCGTTGTTGTTGTTTGGGCTGCCGGAATCGTCCAAACCCATCGAAATCAGGTTGAATCTCAGGCAGGGAATCACGAAACCGCCATGTCGCGCTTGCGAGGTCCGGCAACTGCACTGCGGGCGCGGCGAATGGGATCGTCGCCTTCCAAGACCCCTTCCCAGTTTGCTTGAGATTTTTACCAAAGCACCGTTCCACTGTACGGAGGACAGGGCCGGCGGACCAAATATAGAAATGGCGGTGGTTTGATCGACGTCGCCCCAGAGGGAGAGGTGCTGCCTAGAGTCGAATGTTGCGTTGCGGACGAGATACGGGCCGCTGACAAGGAGTGGGGTTGACGCGCTCACACCGACGTAATTGGCGTAATTTCCCCACCTGCGATGGTTGGCTGCCATAAACGCGTCGCTGCGTCGTATTCCGCGATGAGCACAGCGAGGTTCTGGCCCTGTGTGGAGGTGAGACGGACAAGTGTCATGCCTGGTGATGGGGCAAAATTGAGCGTGTAGCTGCCATCCTGTGCTCAAAGTTCAAACAATGAAATTTGTCTATTGAAAAATCTTGCCCGCATCGCTTTTCCGTGAACCTCCGTTGGGCCCGTCGCACTCAGCGACACAGTCCCGCTCAATTTGAAGGACATCTCGTACGAGAGTCCTTCGTAGCCGTACACCACAAGCGTGTCCGAACCGTCCAGGTCAAGCCAAGTCAACAAACTCGCCGTTGAATAATGCAATGTGCTGGAGCCAAAGACAAGGTCCGTTCTGAATAATTGTTAGCAACTTATGAATGTGTAGGAAGCGCAATCATAATACGCGAGGACGAAGGAATCTCGACCCACCAGGGTCAGACTCCCTCCATTCTGCGGGACTGTGGTGTTAGCCTGGCTGACAGCGTACTGGAATGCGAGTGTATCACTTTCGTGTCGGGTTAGAATATGAGCACATTGGACGCGGAGGACACTCACTTGAGAGTGGCGTTGTTGTGCCTGAAAATATAGAACGAGGAGCCAGCCACTGGATTTTTGAGGTGAGTTATGTAGACGTTCGGTACGGTTGTGGTGTCGACGACTGCAAAGAAGGTTCGACTTGTTCGGAAATGACTTCAATATAGGGGCGCACCAATGAGATCCGTCATGTAAAAATCCTTGAATGAGCGGAGAAACAGCGATTGCAGCTTCAGTTCACCGTGCTTGGCTGTGATTTGCCGCTGCTCGTCGACCGGTGCAGCATAGTCGTATGACGTGTAACCCTGGGAGTATGGCAGCTGCGCCCACGTCGTCCCGCCGTAAAACATATAAAAATTTTCGGCAGTGACGCCGCTGGCCCACAGCTGGTGAAAAAATACGCGCTGGAAGTTCGTATTGACGAGCTCGCGGCAGGTCGCGTACCCGCCTTTACTTCCCCAGTTATCCGCAGAGCCGCCCTGGAACTCGGGGAAGAAGTGCGGCTTCCCGGGCACAGTCGCGTCGAGGTACGCGCGCCAGGTTGTCACGACGTCGCGCCAGACGGCGGGATCCGCGTTTCCGCAGTTGGAAGCGCTGAGCGGGTAGGCGTCGATCCCATACAAGTCGGTGTCATTGACCAAATTGTTGAACTCGCCGGGATCATTGACGAACGTCGGAACAACAACACCGAGTTCGACCGCTCGCTCTCGTAGCTGATCCACGTACTCGTTCTGGCCTGGTCCGTTGTAATATTCATTCTCGATTTGCAAAAGAATTATAGGGCCGCCATGCGTGATTTGATTCCTTGCAATAAGGCTAATCACGCCCGTCCACTTTGATTCAAATGGTTAGATTCTGCGGTTTCGAACGGCAGCGGAGAACCGACATAGTCCTGCCAAGCATCGTGAAAGATAGTGTCGTTACTCCTCAGTTCGCCGTTGTATGTATTCCACGAGGGATTACCTGGTAGCCAGGCAACATGCCCCGGTATTCCACCCGTGGAGGTCTCAGAGCTGAAGAGGAAATAATTAAATCAATGACGATGTAAAAAAATGACTGAGACGCACTTAATATATGGCCCAGGCCGCGCAATGACCCAAATACCCTCCTCTTTCGCCGCATTGAAAAAGGGCTGAAAGTCATTGATGCCCGTTAGGTCGACCTCTCCGGGCCGCGGGTTCGTCAGCCCCCAGTGAAAATAGATGGAAATCGTATTGAGACCCGCCGCCTTAGCTTTCTGGACGATGTCCCTCCACAGGGAGGGTACGGGGAGCCGCCACATGTGGAACTCGCCGGACTGGATGAAAGTACGGTTTCCCAGGATAAAGAAGCTGTAGTCGTCCCATTCCACAGCATCCGTCAGACCGTTATTAGAGCGGGATGTCAATGAAACGCGGGGGTTAATAGGATCGTCTACATTTGCAAACTGCCCCACAACCAGGAGAGCAAACACGGAGACGATCAGGGATAGGGACAGTGGGAGTAGCTGCATCGCGAGACACTTTGGGAGATTTGGGCGGGGCTACCGCGCTCCTTAAGTAGCCCGCAAATACTGGTGAAATGTCGACGGTACTGGTAGCACCTGACCCAAGGAAGAGGAAGGAAGACTTCCGAAGAGCAGAGAAATCGAGCGGAAGCCGGACCGGCTCGATAATCTACCGGTGTATATCCGCTGCGCTCGGTTGGGTCGAAAGAGCGCCATCGTATGAGGAAGAGACTGCATAGTTTAATTGAGAGCACCGGGGCTCGATGCAGCACTAAAAGAAAAACAAGTTGCGCTTACTTATTTGGTGTCACAGCGCCTGCACATGGATATCAATCCGAATCGGGAAGGCAAGCGCTTAGTACTTACGTAATAATGCTCAGAATCCCTGCGATGCAACCCGCGTTGCGGATATATCGAAATTGCTCAAGGCCAGACTCCACATTCCGGCAAATTCGCGCCAAAAAATTGTTTCCATTCGGGCATCAGAATAATACTTATAACACTTAAATCTACCAATACGGGCGCTTCGCAAACAAGCCCTACGCTGCGACCCCTCAACCTTGTATTCAATATTGCTCGCGCGCGAAGCGTATATCCCCCGATGGCTGCAAGCCTTGAGCAGCGCGCTCTCGCCAACGTTCTCGTACTCGTTCTGGCGCGCGTTGCGCCCGCGGCCCGTGTTATACGTGCCGTCCTGAGCGGGATAAGCCAGGCGGCGCAGCGCAGGGAACGGCTTCGGCTTCGTCGCCTCCGCCTCGTCGTCCCCCGCGCTGTTGTCAAGCGCGTCCGCGAACGCCTTGCGGATGATACCGCGGTCGTCCGTGTCGCCGCCGAAGTGGATCGACTCGAGATTCGGCGCGGCCGAGAGTTTGTCGCGAATGAACGCCGCTGTCGGGTGGTTGCAGCCGCCGATCCTGATGCTCTCGATGGCGGGGAGAACGAGCTCGAAAATTGCGTCAATCTGAGTTAGGCGCCGTTAACGTGCCGTATGCAACAACAGACGAAAGGCACCCAGACCTCTTTACTGCCCATGGTCCACGCCTCGAAAAATCGAAGACTGTGGGTGGATCCAGCGAACATGGGGGCCATTTTCTCGAAGTTACTCATGCAGCGTTCGAAGGTGACATGCTCCAGAGCACATGTGGCCGGAGGGATCTCAGTGGTATCCCCCGCTCCGTGTGTCGCCGGCGAGATACAACTGACGACCCGTAAATCCCGACCCGAACACGAGTCTCAGTGAAATTCACTCACGACGCGCAGGTTAGGCCACGAAGAAACGAGCTTCATGACACTGTACAGCGTGAAATCCGTCCTGGCCGCAGTCGTCGCGTGATGGTTGAATTCTTCGAGGTGTTTCAGAGCGCACAACGCATTGGTGAGCGGCTCTCCGAGACAATTGCGCCATGTATGGAGATGCCCAGACTGTGATGTATGCGTGAGCCGAACACGCGTCGGATGTCAAAGAGCAGACCGTACAAAGCTAAGAGTGAGTTTCTTCAGGTTTGGGGTCCTAGAACGCAAGTCAGTGGTGGCGTCATCAACAAAGAGGACCGGATAACGCGCCTTTTAAGCAAAGCAGCAACAATCGCACCTCTCTTGCTCTCGTCGTTGTGATCCGCGGTGGAGAACTTGATTTCCTGGAAACGAAGCATCAATGACAAGTCGTGTGAGAGTTACGGGCGTAGAACGCGTCGAAGTCCACGAAAACGTGTCTTTCGACCCTTAAATCGTCCTTAACGCGCCTCGGATCCGAAATGAACACGGAATCGCGTAGGGCTCACCAATTCCTGCAGCTTGTGTCCACGGTCGCCGATCAACAACTCCGTCGTCATTTTCTTCATATCCTGTTGGGTAGTCACGGTGAGACTGGTCTCCGCCGTAATATTCGCGTCTACTTTCGGCATGGCGTATGTCTTGAGGATATCCGCGCGGTAACGAAGGAGGGTGAAAAGAGAGGTTTTGTTTCGTTATTGATGCGATAATTGATTTAAATGTCGGATCATCCCGGGCCGGTAATACCCGAGCGTTTATTTTAAGTTTTGAACGGCATTCAAGCGACATATAGATTTATCCATGCTCATTGTCTCGTATTTGAATGTGAATGATACTGCCACAAGTGAAGCTAATGAGTAACTAATGAGCGTCAAAAGATGAGAACGCAGAAGTTGAACCGAAACTCAATATTTCGAAAACAATGAGACCACTTCCGTCCCGGTATTTGTATTCAGGATGAAATAAAGGTCGAATCTTTCAATTTTCGGTCTGGATATTTAAATTACATCCTTCTGTGAAAATGCCAAAATATAGCTCAATTCGTATTTACCGTTCGGGACCAGCCTAGCCCTCCACCCATCTGTTTGCGGGACGAACGGACAGAAAAATAATAACCGCCGTTTTGATCGCTCATTCTGCTAAAAGTGGCAACCGGGATATTGCGATCGTTCGTCGACCCATCTCGACGAGTACAATCCATCTCCCGAGGAATCTCGTTTCGAAGGTCAACGCGTCGCCAAGATTACCGAAGGATAGTTCGGTACCCGTTTTTGGACGGATCGGGACCCACAAATGATTAACACGGATCGCAGCTGTCGAGATGAAGTTGAAACTCGCGGCCGAAAGAACATCTCCATGGCACGGAACAAAATTTCCGTGTATACAGCACGCATACAGCTTTGGCGGTAAAAATAGCAGATCTAGACAGATGAGAATGAATAAAAACTAATAGAACCAGGGAATACTCTAAATTTTATTTTTAGGAGAGAGATGATCACCGGGTGGGTACGTCGACGTCAGTAGCCGTGTCTTAGGTGTGTTACACAACAGCACGCGTACTTATCAGAACCACCGAGTGAGGAGAACAGAAGCAGATTACGGATTTCTGTGAGAAAACAGGCGAGCGGTTGAAGTAATCATCAGGGTGTTGGGAGATAGGTGTTAGCTCGCGGAATTGTGGGGTACTGCAATCCGGTGCCAGTCTAAGTGTGTTGCAGGCCTAGGCCTAGGGGTGGGCTGGTTTGTGGCAGATGGTGGCTGCCCAAGCCACTAAAATTTCTGAAACGAAGTCAATTGTGGGTTACAGTGGGTTTCCCCGGACCATCATCGATCTCCTGAAATTCCTGAAATCCTGCACATTTCTATGTTTTTCTTTGAGTTTATGAGCTTAACTGCGGGGAAGGGCTTCCGCGAAGCTTTCACATGTCTTAGTAGAATTGCTTTTATATAGTACCTCCGGATTCCGGGAATGTGTATTTTCTGTGACGTCCTCAGAGGATTATACATCCTCCGTATTATTCGACCGACCTCGTGTCGGCCGACTTTTGACCGCCTTGACCCATATTGGTGAAAACGATTAGTCCTATTCTGTCAGGGTCATGCGTGCGACTGCCCTGATATTTTGAGTCTTTCCATCAGAGGTCATCATGAGCTGTCCAACGGATGAACTCACAGGGAACCTGATGACGCCAAAGTGTGCGAGCCGCCAAATTTCTGGGTCATCAGAAGAATGCGTGTTGCACAGCTTGAACCAGAAGAGCGGACCAGGAAGCATTTCGAAGCAAGCGGCGTTTGATAACGAGTCTCCCCTTTCTGTTGGCCCCACGATCGATCTAATTCCTTTTAGTTGCCGGCGGCAATGTTTTCTGGTTTAAACGACGGAGGAATGAAGATCATCAAAACTGACCCCCACTTCTGACGACCACCTCACGACCCCGTTCCCCTCCACCCAAACCACCATTCCTTCCCGCACTCGCCCCATGGCCTCCAGCAGCATATACCAGGTGCATATCTGTCTCCGATCGTCCATTGCCAACCCCCAGAAACTCAATCCCCTTCGCAGCATAGGGCCCTGGGTCCTGCCGGTGTACCTTCGCAGGATGGAGCGCCAATCTACAACGCCAGGGCCCTCGCAGATACCCTCGACCGGGTCAAGCAAGAGTTCGAAGTGCTAGCCAGCGAATTGACCATATCGCGCGACCAGCGGGAGAGATACGAGGCCACCAGTGCGTCCCCATTCCTGCTTTTATTCTTGATCCTGACTCTTGCCTAGTCACATCGCAGCGGATGAGCTCGAGAAAATTCGGCAGGCGCTCCACGATCTAGAAGCTCAGCACAACAAAGTCCGCCAGCAGTACGAGTACGAGGTCCGGGTGCTACGCTCGGAGGCCCAAGCCTCCCGTCAACCCCGGCCATCATCTGCAATCGCCACACTAAGCTCACCAAGCATTTTTATGGGCGGCGCCCCATCACACTCCCCTGTGCTCGATCCGCATCACAGTGCGTCCTCTCGCGAACGGGAAAATCGGGAAATGCAACGAGCGCGCTTCCTTGACCAGGGGAGCAACAAGCGCATCAAGCTCGACCAACCAGGTACGAAGCTTTCTTCTTGCCGTCAAGTCTGTTTAACCTTGGCGTCTAGAATCGAATAGGCTTCCATTAATTGGCCCTGGCTCGAGCCCGTCTTCCCGCCGGGCGCCAACACCAGCTGCGCCTGCGCCTCCCCCGCCGGCGGCGCAGCAGACTT
The DNA here is from genome assembly GCA_029378395.1 of Mycena leptocephala. Taxonomy (NCBI): domain Eukaryota; kingdom Fungi; phylum Basidiomycota; class Agaricomycetes; order Agaricales; family Mycenaceae; genus Mycena; species Mycena leptocephala. The sequence continues at coordinate 210,165 of JARJLF010000340.1, forward strand.
ACATGAACGACTTCTCAACAATCTCGAGCTGTCGACGATCCACCCCGACTTGAAAAAGGAGGGCAGCGACTGGTTCGTCATCTACAACCCCAAGGTCAAGCGCACGCTGGACGTTAGCCTCATACACACCTTCATCCATGAAACGTGCGTTCACCCATCCCAGCCTAAATTTTAAAGGTACTGAGACGACTTCAGGGTCGTGTGCTGCATCCAATTCTCCGGGGACGGCAAGTACCTCGCGACGGGCTGCAATCGGACGGCGCAGATATATGACGTGCAGACAGGGCGCAGGATATGGTGCGTCACATGATACTGTTAATCAGACTGAAGCTGATCCCAAGGCCGCAGCGTGCTGGCCGACGAGGGGTCCAGCAAAACGGAGACTTGTACATCCGGAGCGTGCGTTTCAGCCCCGACGGACGGTTCCTAGCGACGGGCGCGGAGGATGAGCGAATCCGGGTACGTGTGGCAGACCATCCCTTTTCCGTCATCCTGACCAACAAAAAAAAATCCATATATAGGTATGGGACATCGAGAAGCGGAGCATCCGCGTCATCTTCGAGGGCCACCACCAGGACATCTACTCGCTCGACTTTTCGCTCGACGGGCGGCGGCTCGTCTCGGGCTCGGGCGACGCGACGGTGCGCATCTGGGACATGGACGACTACGGGGCGACGCGCACGCTGACAGCGCAGCCCGAGACCGACGCGCCGGACGACGACGCGGGCGTAATGGCCGTCGCGATCTCGCCCGATGGCACGCTGATCGCCGCGGGGTGTGTGGACGCGCTCGTGCGCGTTTGGGGCGTCACCACCGGGACCCTCGTCGACGTCCTGCGGGGGCACCAGAACAGCGTCCACAGCGTCGTGTTCACGAAGGACGGGGGCGGAATCGTAAGCGGCGCGCTGGATAATACGATACGGTGCTGGGACCTGCGCGCGAAGACGAAGAAGGACGGGATCCCGTGCACGGTGTTTGCGGGGCATAAGGTGTGTGGTGCCCATTAGCGTCATGGGGCAATGACTGACGCTGGGATCTGCAGGACTATGTGCTGTCGGTCGGCCTCTCGCGCGACTCGCAGTGGATCGTCTCGGGGTCGAAGGACCGCGGAGTCCACTTCTGGGACTCGAATGGCGTGGTGCAGTGCATGCTCCAGGGACACAAAAATTCTGGTACGTGTCGCCGAATTCTGATTCGGCTCCGCTAAACCACGCAATTTGCGTAGTGATCTCGACGAGTCTGCACCCGGTGGGAAACCTGCTAGCGACGGGCAGCGGAGACAAGCTTGCTCGGATATGTGCGTGTTACTTGATTCCAGTCGCGACTTGCTGACTCCGAAGTAAAATAGGGAATTATAACAGGGACTTATAATACTGTATAATTCGGGTTGAGTCTGTATAGGTATAAAATTAATCTTGGTTATTGTGGAAGGAATTAGCGTAGTTCCTGTGTACTTACTTGCTCTGCATCGATGCTTTCGAATGCTTGTCGTTTGCCCAAATGAGAGCCTTGCTGCCTCGGACATTGGATTCGTACGATTCCAATATTATCGTGAAGACCAATTTCTTGAGCAGTTTGAACTCTCTCACCAGCTGAATCGATGAACTGTTCCCAGTCGATTGACTTCGCTGGTATCGAACTAATCGAAGCTTTTGGCAAGGCCCGATTTGGAATGAGTGGCATGATGAGCGCCCAGGCACATGACGAGCGTTACGGAAGTTGAGAGTAAGCGCCAGTGGCTTGAAAGTGTCAGAAGCTCAGCCGCTTGTCAACCGCCGTTGCCAACTTGAACTTGAAGGCCATTGCGGTCTTGCCAGTGATCGCAGGGTAAGGTTCTCGAGCCTGGTTTATATCATGCGTACCCCGCTCACAGACTCGTCAGTAGACGTCTGACAATCCCACGATCGCTAGGAAGCCACAGGAGCCTGGAGGAAATGCTGTCGAGTCTTGCAGCGGATCGCGCGAGTATTGCAGTCCCAGAGGCTCATATCGCGCCCTGGAAACCCCCTACTCCCCCGAAAAATGAGCAGCAAGCAGCGCAAGCACGGCTCGACGCATATGCTTACCCAGTTTTGACATTACCCAACGAAATCGTGTCTCACATTTTTATCAATACCCTCCCTCCCTATCCTATCCCCTTCTCTTATTGGGTCCGCTCTCGCCAATTTCGTTGGGTCATATATGCCATAAATGGAAGATATCGCATTCTCGACTCCGACGCTATGAAGGCAATCTTACTCGAATTCCGGGGACGAATGCGCACTTTCGGGTGAGACTTGCAGCTCCTTAAGACATGCTAACACGTTCTGGTTCTTTTCCGCTTTCCATTGAATATACGGGTTACGCATACTTCTTCCTCGAATTGTTCCAGTCATCCTTCCTCATTTCGCCCGCGTGGAACACCTGTGGTTGCCGTGCCCCGCGAAGCTCAACGCTGTTTCTGCCCCACACGGCTTTTCTTAAAGCACCACGGTTGCAGTCCGTTTATCTCACAACGTAGATTATCGTCCTTTTTCTTCCAAAATCCTCTTACCATGGGATCAGCTGACAACACTGCCGGTTCTGGAGTTGGTCACTCCCGATGCCATATCTTGACCAAACTCCCAACCTGGTTCATAGTCGGCTGGACCTCATCTCCGGTCCTTGACTACGAATTTAAACCCCCTCACGCGACTTCATCACTGGAGATGAACCTCTCAGCGATGCTCTTGCCAGCTGAGCTTCCGGCTCTTGCTGCGTAGAAATTTCAACTCGACTTGTGCGGGGCGAAGTTCTCGATCTGGGGAATCTCGATGACCTTCATCGTTGTGTTTCCAGGTCAGGATGCAGTCTACAAAACTCCACATTACCGCGGGACGGGCCCCTCACATTAACATATTCGCGGATAGTTCCCATCCATTCCAACACTATGTTTAACGTTAAAGACAAAAACGGAACTGGGGATCTAGGCCAACCTTGGGGGTTTCGTGTATTTCCTAAATGTTGGTGTTACATAACTGTGCTCTACTCTTTTGTTGTTTATCTAATTTGGTATTCCGTGGTTTCAGTTAAATATTTCTAATCAAGTGCGAATTCTTTCCATTGGTTACCGTTCAAATCCAAACCAGTTGACCTTTCGATATACCAGAATGAACGCGAATGTGCGAGGATGCATCGAGCAGACCACACCGCCTGTCGCTCATTTTTCAGGAAGAGTAGGAAGAGTAGGGTTTTCCTGAACCACGATATGAGGACCCGAGACTGCAATATGAGCTCGATCCGCAGATGGCATTTCGTTGCTGTCGCCCTTCGTAGCAGATAATGTGCTTGATAGAGATTCAACAGTTTGAGTAAACGAAGAGTGGGTTTCTCATGTACTTTTAGAGGAGATGATGTCGTGCGGGCGGCTATTCGATCGATAACCGGGGATAGATGCCCGTCCACGTCCTGTTGGAGGAGATGATGTGCATGGTAGGGAGGGCTTGAACGATACCGAGAGTCAGTGCGATTAAGTAAATGTAAAGAGCCAGTCTCACAGTTGATGTTCGAAGTCGTAAACTCTCGAGTTCTCGGTAGAGAGGTCTACTCGATCTGGAATGTCGCCAACAGGCCACTGGTCCACAGGAATACGAACAACATCGATCGGGGAAGACAAGCATCAGGGTCCCGCAACATCATTAGCTCTCAGGAGAACGCCAACAAGGAAGAGAAGACCTGATGATGGGTTGAAAAGCATGTTGACCAGACTCAAGAGAGAGACACCAAAGAAGCCGACAACTGTCGAGATACCTAGGGCAAAAAAGGATATGCTAGCAGGACAAGTGTGCAACAAACCCGCGACGCGAACCCATAAGCGTCTACAGGAGGTCAGTACGCAGAATATAACTTGATACTGGTCATACCTCGCATACCAAGTCTGCCAACCATCGTGGTAACGTATAGATCGCAGACCCCACGCAGATACCACCCCAGGTACCACCGAAAGCGACAATCAGGCACATATATGGATGCGCTGATTGTAATTCAGAGACTGGGCAATGGTGGAACAGTCGTGGCCCAGGTAGAAAGGCCGGTGAATATCAATCCTGCCTAAGAAAGAGAAGTGATTTACTCATTTATGACTGATTTTTGACTCACGATGATATTCAGTTGCGACATCCTAGCGGCGTAGCGATCTACAAATGCATCCCATCTTTCGCCGCCTTCCACGCAGGCATCCCAGGACCCTGGAGATTCCGACTCCCGTAAGACAGCAAGCAGCAAGTTGTGATGATGATCTCGCAAAGTTTGTTGAGTGGAAAAGGGACACGGCCAGCCGTGAGTCTCATGTGGGGAGGCAGAGCTCAGCCGGTGGAGGAGGCTCATGCGCGGAAATGTAGTGACAGAATGGTTCAGAATGTCGGGGCCTGGCTGGTACGGCGAGGTGTTGGGATGGAGGTTACCCGTTTGCGCGAGCACATATCCTTGGGGATGCGGAATGAGTGTAGAAAGGCGAATCAAGGTAAATGGTTATATAGATACCTCGATAAAGCCTAAAATAAGACTCCCATCGGGGAACAGCCCATCAGCATGCAACCTGACTGTCCACTGGACTGGGGACTCTGATATGGTCCAAATGGAAAGTCTCCGTGAACGCCGCAAGAACAGGTTTTCGTGAAATGCTGCTGTAGTGCTATTTCCACGCCATTCCTGACCTCCATCTACTTGCGCACCATGGCGCGGGTGCGTGTCCTTTGTCATGCCTGCGCTGCGCTGCGACCTCTTCCTATATTTCGGATTCTCAGTCAGTATTGAGCCGAAAATCGAATTTTGACGCCAAAGAAGCGCTGTGAGCGTGCCGAAGTCGGAATGACTGTGGCAGGTCGGAAATGAACGGACCGGACATCTGCCGCCAGATTCATCATTCATGGCGAGCTTTTTTATCCTGAAAAGGGGCACAAACATCCGCAAAAAAGCGATACCCACAGCTTCACGCACTGATTTCCCCCAAGAACGAAGAAGAAATTGTTGTGCGAGAGAGAATGGTTCATTTAATTTTAAGTCCAGATCGAAACCTAGGCAGTCCCGGTAGGGACGCCTTAGGTCAAGGTTCCTTGGGGCGGTCTGACAGCGAAATCAAAACGATGGGCACTTTCAATCTTCGAGAACAGTTCGGCTGGAGCAAGGTGGAGCAATGCCGAGCGGCGAGGACGGCTTGGCCACACCGTGACAACTCAGGCGACCCGACGAACGAATTATAACGGTATATCTGCAGTTGTGCCAAGGGATATAAGGATGTGGGTACTGAGAATTGTGGTTTTAAAAATAAGGACTTTGAGCTTACTTTGAGCTCGAATTCAGGATTCTTTGGACTCTTTAGGGAGTTTTGGGGCTGGATCTGCTCGACCGAACTTTGCTCGAAATTGATTCCTGTCTATCCTTCGCTGGAAAATAAACGAGCAAGATATAATATACAACCTGATACACTGCTTACGCTGCAACGACTTTCGTTCAACTTGAACGACTTGACCCAAACTTCACCAGTCTTGATTAGACGGTGTTTCACAGTTGGCTTTTTTGGTCCAACTTGGGCTCCAACTTGGCCCTCAACTTGGTCCAAAATTGGCCAAGTTGGAGGCCCAAGTTGGAGAGTTAACTGTGAACGACCAAACAGCTGATTTTGTCGCGAATTCGTGAATTGGGCGTTACGTATCTTGATTGATGTGAAACAGGCGCAGTTAGCCGAAGTTGGAGCTGGGGCCCAAGTTGGCCAACTTGGATGTCAAGTCGAGCTCTTGTGCACGACTTGACATCCAACTTCGATTTCGGGCTCCAACTTGGGCTCCAACTTGGGCCAAGTTGGAGGCCGAAGTTGGAGCCCAAGTTGGGCCAAAATCCCAACTGTGAAACACCCTATTGAGTCTTGCCTCGGAGTTTTGTCGGAGTTGATGAAAGTGACAGTTATCTGTGACAGTGTGACGTCTGAGTTCGAGCCATCCCGAGCCATCCCGAGTCTTCTCTGGTTTTCTGCAAGTCCTCTCCTTTGGGTGTCCTCCGAGTCGAAGGCTCTTCGGACTCAGGCTACAGCTCTTTCGTCTGAGAACTCTTGCCCTTCTTTTGCGATTTGCTGCCGAATCCAATGCGATGGAAGCAAGAGAGGAAGAAGACAAAAAGAAGTCGAGTGAGACATGAGGTTGGACGCGACGGCGGAATCTAGAACAGCAACAGAAGCTGAGTCGGTCGTGTGCTGTCTATTTACTATATATCTCGCTCCCCGTTTGTTTTGTTATTACCAGGAAACTGGCATTTGTACTTCCCCCAGTTTCAGAGCTTTATTGGCGTTTTTACCTGTCTTATATCGTCCATGAATGCACTAATTATCAAAGTCAACCCCCTTTCATAGTAATCCCCGATGGAACAGCACGCCCTTCTGCACTTCCTTTTCGCCATCTTTGCTTCTTTTCATTTGAAGGCTCTCATAACTCCAAATCTGGCAATACACAGAGCACCGTGCCTGGCCTTTTCGTTTTGCGTGGTTTTTTGCGGTCGTATGCGAGGTCGATGCTTACTGAATTGCTTTGGTCTTTATAGCGCTTTGACGCTCGATTTTGCTTTTGTTTGAGCCTGCATACGCAGATGCATTTATTTGATCCTGCAGGCATTATTTATCGGCGAAGATCGACACGTTTCGAACTCCCGACCCTTTGACTTTGACTCATTGCTGATTGGACTTGAGCAGGGCTTCTTTTGAGCCTACACATTGGTTTTCTTCGGACCACCACCATGCCTGAAGATCGCCAGCGCGTCGTTTACAAGGAATGGGTCCGCGATCCCAAAGGCAAGCTCCTCGAAAAACCTCCGCCCAGGGGCACAAGGACCGAAAACAATATCATCTGGGGACACACCCTCGACGATTTCTATTGGTGCCACTCACTTTTTTTTAAATCGAAATCGAATCGCTTGCTGATAATGAGGACGCGTTGCAGGATCCCTCGCATCCCCGGCGTCAATGTCCTTACCATTTGGTCCGGCAGTATGATTAAAGAGTACGGAGAAAACTACCTCAAGGAAAAACTCGAAGAAGAGCCGGAGCCGCGGCGTCTACGGCCGTGGCCGTGCTTGACGCTCCCTGACCATGTCGCGTCGAGTGCTGGGCTTGGATATATCGACGAGGGATGTGGTCGACGCCACGAGCGCCCGTTGCAGCGTATTGGGGACGAGGTCGTCAAGAAGCCGAAGGTTGCCACTCCGACAAAGCCCAACCTATATGTAAGCTTTTACTTTACTTGCTTTGGGTGTCGTCGATCAAATAACCTCATGAAGGTGGCCCAGAGAAAGTCGGTAAGTTTTTTCGATGTTCTTTCAGACCCCGCCGTTCACGCGCCTCCAGTAGAAACGGCCGCAAAATCAGGTTTGTATAATTTATCTATCTTCATCGACCATGTTAACCAGACATCCAGTGGACGCTTCTCCACCTCCAGGTATGCTGTTACCTCTTCCGCAGAATGTATTCGGCCTGATCTGCGGCAAGACGCGAATGCCAGTGCGACTGTAGCGTCCTCTGGTGCCGGTGCGACTGTGACCGCCTGCGCAGCACCCGTTGCGGACTCCCCGCCTGTGGCTCCGGCTTCGGGTCAGATCCCGTTCTTATCTTCGTATCCGTGTCCCTCATATTTCCGCCAGCTTCCTCAACCGCCCCGGATTCCACCCCGATCCCAAACGGCGTCGTCGCCACTGCAGAATGTACACACTCTTCTTTCTTCCTCTTTACCGGTGTCCGCCCCTGGACTAACCATCTTCGTCTTCGTCTTTCCAGCCACGGCAGCCCCCGAACAGACGGCAGCGCCTACTCAAGTGAACACCGATCCCGCCGCCGCCCCGGCCCACGATGTAGCGCCGCCCTCCGACGCTGGTTCACCGGCCCCAGGCTCTGCCGTACTCGTCTCGCCCGCAGGTGCGTAAATTATTTTTCATTGATGCTATACATACACGGGTTTTGATTCCTGCTTGTCCTTATACAGATGACTCTCTGAAGACAGCCAGCTGGACCTCCGATGGCCCCGAGTGGACCGAGGCGAAGAATGCGAACGCGTTGTCGCAAGGCGGAGCCCTCGCTGCCGAATCACGTATGTACGCCGTCCTCCATCCCGAGGTCTTGCTTACACATAAACCATACAGCCTCCACGGAAGACCTGGGCCTTCAGACACCCACGTCAGCGCCGCAAGACCCCAAAGCCGACGCGATGGATCTGGACTTGGATGCTCCGAAGGTCAAGGACGATGTTGGGGAGGGAGACAAGGCGGGCGAGGGTACGTCGTCCGCTATTATCATTCCTTACCTTTGTCCGAGTCGTCCTCAGCGACAGCGACACCGGACCCACCTACAACACCTGCCGGCGACGCGATGGTCGTAGATGCTCCGAAGGTCGACAAGCTCGCGGACGGTGCGCTGTCTTTGCTTGATGAGATTGCTCGTTGCTTATATTCGGCAGTGGTAGATGCCGCCTGCGGGGTGGACGCAGGCCCCGGGGCCTCCACCGCAGAAACGCAGGACTCCGCTGCGGAGGCGATGGAGGCGGATTCTCCGAAAGTCGACGACGGCGCTGCGGATAGTGACAAGCTCGGTGACGGCGACGGTACGTCGTCCGACGCTGTATTTTTCTTCGCCTTGATCTTGACTCTTTCCAGCAGCAGGTGGAGCAGAGGTCAAGGGTTGCACCGAGAAGCCGCACGGTGATGGTGCGTCCTCCGCCGCCTCTATCACTCATAGATCCTAACTCCCCGTAGCAGGCTTGCAAGTTTCGGCTGATGTCCAGGCTGTTCCCAGCGCCGCCAGTGAGATCGCGCCTGTCTCGCGCAGTCTTGTTTCCCACCCAGACCGGAACGACGGTGCGAAAGCTGCGACGGGTGAAGCTAAAGCGACCGCAGAGCCATCTGCTGCTACTCAAGACGCCAAGCCCGATACTGCAAACGAGCCCGCCAACCCCGTTAGTACGCCTGCGCCTCTGGAGCCTCCTACTCCAGTCAAAGCGTCGCCGCCGCCGCCTCCGCCCACACCAGAGGTAGCTTTTCCTTGGCCAATTAGCCCATTAAAGACTGATAAACCTTCCGTAGCCGGTTTTCGGCAAACTCCCTAAGCTGGAGGAGTTTATCCCCGAGGAATACTTCCCCGACATTCTCTACGCGAACGACCCGGACGAAAGCACGACGCACACGTACTACTATTCCGCACGGTCGGCACCGGCGACCGGCCAGTCCCAGGAGCCAGTGCCCCGCAAGTACAAGCGCGTGTGGCCCCGTTTTGCACGCGACACGGAGCCCGCGACGGCCTTGAACACGGACTACGAGTGTGCCTCGATCAAGCTCCCTACCCCACCTGCCAGTTCCATCGCCCCACCGCCGCCTTCACCTCCACCCGCGACGTGCGATTCCCGCCCAGTCGTACCGGGCCCCGAGACGAACCTCCGCATCGCGCACCTGAACCTCTCCTCCGCCCCGCGCCTCGGTGTGGGCAACCACTCCGTCGTGCACCGCGCGGCGCTACGCCTCCCAGTCCCACTCAGCGCGCGCTCGCCCACGGGTGAGGTCACCGTCGCCGCGAAGACGGGGTTCTCGAACGAGGAGGCGCGCAGACTTCTGCTCAACGAGGGGAAGATCTACGGCGCGTTCCCGAAGCACCTGCAGGAGGATTGGTGCGGGATGAATCTCGTGGCGCCGATCACACATCCGGTGCCGGTGCATGCGGTGGTGCCGAAGTTTTATGGGTACTATGTGCCGGTGAGGAGGACGTGGAGAGGGAGAAGCAGGAGGCGGTGCGTGCGTGGACGGAGAAACGGAAGGAGGTGAGGCAGAAACAGAAGAAAGAGTGGAGGGCGACGGCGAGGAAGCTGAGGAAGGCGGCGAAGACGGATCGTGCTCCTTCCGAAGATAAAGGCCAGGCCGATGCATCGACTGGAGCAGCTACTGCTGACCCGCCCACCAAGATCGAGGAGGAAGATGACGAGGAGGTGGCGGAGGTGGAGCACGAGGAGGAGGACGAGGACGAGGACGCCGCGCGAACGGACGAAAAGGACGCACTCTGCGCATTCAAACGCAGCGCCAGCTACCAGGCCTGGAATAAAGTATCCCCGATCCTCCTCCTCGAAGAATGTGGATCGCCGATCTTGCCCCAAAAGTTCACCGCGGACGACCGGTACGCCTCTCAGAATCTCTTGATGGAGTCGACAGCCTGATCCGTTTTCAGATCTGAGTGTTACTCTCTCGCGTTGCGCCTTCATTACGCGGAATTCACGCAAGGCTCGTTCTACATCCGCAACATCCTCAGGCAGCCAGGTCCGCTCACCGTCGCTCCCTCCGCGCGCTCCGATAGGACGCCGTCCTTCCGCATCATTGACTTTGGCCGCGGCGAGCACTGGCCGTATCTGCTTGAGGCGGCGAAGAAGGAGAATGAGGAGCGGCGGCGGCTGAGGGCAAAGTTGAAGCGGAGCTGATGAAGGTTCCCACTGAGGAACAGATGAAGGAGCGGGTGGCGGTTGAGGAGCGCGAGGACCTGGCGGATAAAAATGCCCTGGAGCAGTGCGGGAAGAGCTGGTGGGAATCGCGCGACTATGAGGTGCGCAAGGCGCACTCTGAGCTGCAGATCCGCGATTTCAATTATTGATACATGAATTGGGCGTCGAATTTCTTGTTTATAATATTAATATCTTGTAGAGTCGATCCACAGAGTAGCACGTAGATGTATAGGGCGTAGTAATAAGACAAGAAGAATAAACGAAAGAATGTGGTGTAGAATGTGGACGTGGCTAACTACTTGACCGCGCGATTTCAGGTTGATGAAGACGTAGACGCCTGCTCCTTCATCTCGACCGCAGAACGGGATTCGAGGTCTTCGTTGGCGGAGAATTGTATTTGTTTTGTGACGATCGTGGACGAAGCGAAATTCGAATGCGCCGTCTTGGAGGTCCTCTGCCAGGACGAACTGGGCGCGCTAGTCCGAAGGATACCCGTGCAACGATCAAAGTCGGTGCGATGCCTTATGGCCAGCCTCAGAAAATCCAGATATTTCTTATATAGAAACAAGAACGTACTGTCATCTGAATGAGGATCGCCTGCGCATATCCGTCGTTGTTGCTGGTGTCCGGCCCAAAGAGGAGTAGGATGTAGACGATGAGCGTGATAGAATAGAGCAGCGCCGACTCGACGACCATCTCGATAATGGCGCGGTAGCCAGAGAACGCGGTGCCGGCGTGGTCACGCGTGAGCCATAGGATGCGGAGGACGATGAGCGCCGTCGCGAGCAGCGTCGTAACAAGGCACATGCTGAAGTACGGGCGGGCATAGTCCACGAATGCGTTCGAATCACCACCGTATTTAACGAAGTTGCCGGTCTCGACGACGGTGAGAATGCCGAGGACTGAAATAAATAATAGGTGAGCCTTCTCCTAAAGGAAAAAATTGGACGAGTACCTGTCCCGCCGATAGTACTCATCGTAGGCAAGATTATCACCCGCCAGTCGTGATTCCAGACCGCGTAACATCTGAAAATCTGGGTCCATCCAAATCAGTCACGAACAAAATAATAAATATGTGGACGTACAAGGACGCAGTCGGCGAGAAAGGTGTTGGCGACCAGCAACGTCGCGGGCAAGACAATGAGGTGAATGTTGGCTGGGTCAAATAGTTGACGGTATCGTCGGGGCTGGTGCCGTGCGTAACGAAAGCGTTCCGGATAATTGCCCAATGCACGCAGGTTTGAATCGTCGCGAAGATGTACATTAAGATGACGACAATAAAGAGCAGCTTGTGGGTTTTTCTCTTGAAGACTGGGGTCGTCGTTAGCGCTGAATTGGCATCCGAAAGAATAGGAAGTTCGCACCCATCGCGTACAATGCTAGGAAGAATATGACGAAGTATATTCCTGGGAGACATTTTGGATGAGATGGAGACCTTGGAGAGAACGTTTTGGACCTCACCATTGCCGAACGCCTGAACGAGAGTGATATTCAAGTATATGTCGCGCAATCCAAAGAGTTCTGAGTCTTCAGAAGACATGGTGATTTTTTTGTTGATTCCTCGGCTAGATTCATCCGTCTTATATGCTGAAGTTCATTCATTTACGCCGTCAAGAGACGAGACACGCGGCCGAGTCTAAGATGAACGGGCATCCGGACAAGGCACCACATTAGTCTCGCCCACGTAAAGTCGCTCAGTGGCGCAAGAACGGACAACGTCGTTGGGGAACTGATTTTCTGAGTTCCATAGGGACCAGCGCCGTTAGCAGACGGGATCCGCCTGAGGGGCCGCGGATGCAGGGGCTAATTTCCCGAGCTGCGGTCCCTCTAAATGTCGTATCCAAGGTACCTAGGCACGGTCCTGTCTGAGCGGATTTCGAGTCAGCAGGAAGATCGAGAAGGTTAATCGATTAGCGTAAATAGCAGGGCACGCGGCGCATATAGACTCACCAAAAACGGCAAGGTGAATGGACAACTCCGTTGCGATTGTTGGCGTCAGTCGGGCGTCGTGAATGTTACTGACCTTCCGCACTGCATCTCTCATCTCCCTTTCAAGGTCGCTAGGTCGGCGATGCTTACATCGGTTCCCCTCTGATTGTAAAAAATGATCAATCTTCAAGAAACGTAACTTGCTGTCGTCGGAGTGAAACAGGATCACTCCACAATATACACGCTAAGATCCGGAAGGGCCCCCATACTGCGCTCCTTTGCCCACTCTTGAATCTTGTCGAAGTCCCGGCAGGTGTGCATAATATCGTCGCGCTGCTCTGCCTCTTTGTATTGAGCCGACCACTGCCACACAACAGGACTGATATCCGCGTAGCACATGAGGGCCTGTCGGATCGCGCCGACGCAGTGCCGCAGGTGGACCTTCGACTTGAGAGTGTAGTTGTCGGGGTAGAGTTGCTGGCGAAGCATGTCCTGATTATTATTATTCTTGTTAACGACGATGAGAAAAAAATAAAAATAGGAACGTACCAGACAGTGAAGTTGGTGAAAGACATCGAGAGCTATGATGTAGTTCCCCTCTTCGTGAAGAATGGGCCATGTCCTGTTTGTCATTTTCACGACCTCCGATTTCGGGACCCGGGATGCCGCATCTGAGGAAGGATGAGCACAGAAGGCAACCGAAGTCGTTCTTTTCACAGGTGCTTACATGCGTACAGCTGTTCCCAGGCCTGGTCAACCTCGTCGGACGGGGGGCGTTCATAAATCGGGATATCGTCCTGTAGGCCGCGGTGGAACTTAACCACTTTATATGCGACCGCAGTCCATGCCGGTGCTAGGGCGGTTGAGGACGCGAACCAGGTCATCAGACATGAACCCACAGTAAAAAGCCTCCGGAAAGCCATAAAGCGTTGGCGAGAAAAATTATACACCAACATGGCGTTGGAAACCAGGGACAAAAAGGAGGGTGAATATTCGATTATACCCGGAGCGTCTCTCTTGTTCTTTGAAATGTTCTTCGAGTCGGTTGGCAAGGGAATATAGTCGTGCACTTTTCGGAGCATTTGGTTTTTAGAGAGAACGTGTTGGTCGATGTTAAGGATGTGAATGGGAGCAGGCAGGAGGCAGTGAAGCTGGTCTTGTTTGTGGAGCGCTTTTGAGAATATGCCGGAAGTACGGGGGATGTAGACCAAGGAAGGTCATACTGAGCTTTCGCTGCCGTATTCAAGGGCACCGATTATCAGCGCCTCGGCTCAAACAGTTTGGAAGGGGAATTAAACTGGGCATGGGACTTCTGTCGATACGAATCGCGCAATGCATCTCATGGGTCTGGCGTGGTCGATAGTCGCCCTAGAACCAGATGCTGCGCGACCGGCTCTTGATCGGTACCGCGAGGCAAAGCGGCAATTGAGCTGAGAATAGTACAGAGAAACGTCAAGGCAGTGAGTGAATTGTTCTCATTACAGCCTTTCTTCAGGAAGACCGAAACCGCGAAGGGCAAGCAACCAAGGTGGGAGAAGAAGAACCCAAAAAAGGGAATTTGCGTCGCATGTTTGACTGCGGCTTTAGGCTCTTCCATTTTGAACGTCATCATGCAGCAAAAGGGTTTCGTGAGCGCAACGTTTTTCTCGTTCACGAAAGCCTTCCCTTTGCTGCGATCCTTTCGAGTCTCGACCGTCTTGAAAAGTGTCTTCTACTGGTGTTTCTTGTCCTCGTTCTTTAGGGATCCGGAGTGATTTTTAGCACTGATGAATGGACGCTCGAGTCTGACGAGAAAGCCAACGTGAACTGGGAGAAGGCAAGGATTCTCGAAACAGGCCGACATATTGAATGCCTCGGCCTCTCCCGGTTTGCGCCACGTGAATGAGCAGGAGGCAAAGTATAGTTCCACCGCTCCTTCCCGTCTTCGATGTAGAAGCTCTAACAGTATAAAACGGCTACCTTATACGCTAATCGCGCATCATCCATTCAAGCTACGGTGATACGCTAAAAACACTCTCCGATTGGACATGAAGGCCCCTTTCAAAGCACTTTCTATCCTCGTCGGACTCACCCAACGCGTCTCCTGGGTGTCTGCGTCTCCCATCGCTCTGAGCCTCGGTGAGTTTTTTTCTCGTTGATTTCAGTAGGAATTGCGGTGATTTACTCTCCGTCGAAGATACGCGCGGAGACCACCAGCACGTTCCGTTCGTTAACTACCCGTCCGAGGGGTTTGTCCTTTCCATCTTTTATCAAACCCACGCATCTCGCTCATTTCGCAGCGATAGCGCAGACAAAGCTCGAAGATCTCCCGCCAGTTAACCCCACGTCCTTCAAAATTCCCTACCAGAAGGCTAACGCGTAGATCAGAACATATGCCTTTCATTATCCAGACTTCGAGTATGCCTTGGTTCAATCCATTTCACTCATACGTCTACTTATCGATTCGAATTTTCCTCGGTCGTGATAGCACCATAACGCTGCCAGATCACCCCTCGGTTAGCCCGTTTGTTCTGTTTCTCACCTGGGCAGGAATTGAGAGTGCATGTTCCCATCATCCCTGTAGCCGACGCAGAGTACCTTCAAGTTTTATTAGACTCAACCGTCGACGTATTGACTTATTTGCAGAAAGATCGACTCCGAAGAAGAGCGCGCGGTTTCCTACAGTCCGTATTTCCCATAGTTTTTAGTCATTTACGCCGCTCTCTGACGCTTCCGCACATAGGACCGTGCGGCGGCCTCGACAACAGGTGCAAACCGTTCGTTCAGTACCCTTCGGCGGACTAGTGATGTCGCAGGTACGCTTTCTTGTTATATTGTTATCTACACCGAGTCCCTACGAAACTGAACCATCGTCACCAGGATCTCTTGGCTAATTTGTTTTGACATTGAATGTAAGAATCCGCGATAGTTCGATGTAACCGGAGGCCCGTCAATAAAACGGCAGTCCGTAAATCATAATAGAGTGGGTCAAGTGCGCGATACTTGAAGTGGCAGCTATCCCGTCCGTAATCGCGATTGGAGCGGCTATCGCGCAAACTTAGACTGGTACTACTTCGTTTCGTCAATCTGACAGGCTGCGGATGGCCACAGGCCAGTCGATGCTTAGCAGGTCCGCCGTTGGGTCGTCACTGGAATGCCACGGATGGTTCATCCGCCTGTCCTCTGAATCGTGTCTGTTTCGACCTTGCACTGCTCGATGTTGCTTGCCTCCCCTGGCTATGAGCAGTGCCGATGCATTCAGTTGTGAGGTAGTAGCCCGCTCGGTATTACAGGCGCTCTTTGGTCGGCCTCGGCACAACGTTGACGGTGCGTATGAGATCCGTCTTAGATCTGGCACACTGCCGCAATGGGTATGCTGTAGATCCTTCTATCTTCCTTCACCGAGCTCTTCCTTCAGCTCTCCTATGAACCTGGACCAACCCAATACCAATTGCAACCTCATACACTCGGTCTCGCACTGTCTTTATTCAAACTTGTCCAGGTCCCAATTGTGCTCACGTATCCTATCACCGTCGGCAGGGAGAGTTTCGTTCAACTTACTGTGCTCATTTTTGTTCATTGTCTGTTCGAATGTCCGGGCTTGTCCGGGCCGATACTAATTGTTGGGGATATGGCTTTGATGGGAAACGGATACACGGATAGCCGAACTTCCATCCTTCGCTCACTTCCGTCCTCAGCACTGTACCCAAATGGGATCCTACCTCAGCGCCGCTCGCTACGCACTTTTCACGTTTTTGCCCGACCAGTTCTTGGCTAAACTGCCCACCATCAGTGTCGACTTAACTGGGAGGACATTCATAATCACGGGGAGTAACACTGGTCTCGGTTTCGCCAGCGCAATTCATCTTGCCCGCATGAAACCCGCGCATCTAATTCTTGGGTTCGAGATTTAAGCAAAGGGACGAAGGCAAAGGAGAAATTGTTGCACAGACGAATTTGGCGGTTCTATCGACGTCTGGGAACTTGATATGGCAAAATTTGACAGTGTAAAGAGCTTCGCGGAGAAAGTCAACAGCACTCTCAGTCGTCTGGATGGAGCTATTATCAACGCGGGCGTCACGAGCCCACCTGGGTGGGATATGACCTCGGATGGATGGGAGAAGACGTACGGATTTATTCCATAAATATTTAATTCCTGACGCGGAATGCTTTCTCAGCTTACAGGTTAACGGAATCGCCACCGGACTCTTGGCCGTCTTGTTGCTTCCCTTGCTGCAGGCCACAACGAAGCTCCCGCCGCCTCACGCAGATGTGTCGCAAACCCCGCCACATTTGTCCATCACTGGCTCGGCAGGTAAGCTCCATCCCATCGTCTATTCAAACACGTTTGTTGAACGCATATGATATATTTTAGCCCAATATTTAACCCGATTTCCCGAAAAACGGGCGACGAATATCCTCCAGAAATTGAACGACCCGTCGTCTGGGCCCATGACAAAAGACCGCTACGCAGTCTCCAAGCTCTTCAATCTATTCTTCGCCCGTGAGATCGCAGCGCTGCCGCAGGCAGAAGGGTCGTCGTCAAGTCGCATCCGTTTATCCGCCGCGCCGTCTCATGAATTTCAATTTCAGTGTCGTCGATA